>DWBH01001133.1:0-10208 GCA_018230765.1 Ernsta delagoae
TAATGAATTTTACATACATACATAGGTACAGGAAGCGAAAGGAATATGAAAAGATCGTAGCAAGTGGAAGGAGATAGTCTCTGACTACTCCGTTGGGAACGAGGCGTGACAAACATACATACATACATGTTTTGATGAAAATAAAAGTTATTATGAGGACCTCAAAAGACTCTAAAACTAGAAGTGGAAGTTTCTTAACTGATGACATGGTATCTATATACTCGTAATGTGTAAGGGTTTGAGATAACAGTTAGGTAGAGACACAATTTTACACAAGATAAAATGCCTATCACTTAAAAACTTTCTATTTAGTTGTCAAATGTATTTTCAAGCTGTACTTTGTTATTTTTCAAGTAATGTTATATTTCTATTGCCAAGTATATAATGTTGTATATCTTATCTTAGTATTTCGTTACTGGTGGACTAGGTGGCTAAAGCAGTAGGCACTCCATGTAGCACACAAAAGCGACTCACACTTAAACCTTACGTTGGTAATTTGGTCGCAGTCAGACACGCCCGATTTTCGTTTCAATTTCAGTTTATATTCTCTTAAAGCCTTTTGAAAGCATTCACCAGGCTTAATGGCCTCGAAATGCTAATAGACTATTCAAATCAGTTTTCGGATGTGGATTCGCGGGATTTGGCACGAGAAATAATAAGTGGGTATCGGAATGGAACGGATCTGATCCTGACAAGGCCCAATTTAATAATTTATTCTGAATAAAATTATTTCACGGATTACAGATATAATGCGATTACCTAAATAAATGATATCTATTAGGTTGAAACATGATGTTGGTCTGTACTTAATTAGTTATTTATTCAATGTTAAACTTGAATTGTGATAATAATACGGAAAATCTAGGTCTATAGATTTTACTTTGGTACGATGGGTAGCAATTTTGTCTCTAGTTGAATAATATCGGCCTTTATAAAATTTAAAAATACATAATATAGATAGGTGCATCATCAGAAATATTTTTACGAAGAATAATATTATTTAGTCATGTGGTAGGTATAGTTACTATTACCTATACTACTTATAAAGTTAAGAATTTTTGACCTTGTTTCAAATTGAAAGAGAGTGACGTAAAGGTCATGTAAGGGGATAATCTTGACGTGACAGAAAAAATATAAATAAATGATAAAAACCACAAAATCCTTAATATAGTTGGAGTAGACGACTACCTAAATAACATCTTTGATAAGGGTTTTGCATGAACTCAATCTCACCTGAATCGAAACCTTTAAGCTTAACCTTTCTTCAAAAATATAATGTAAGGATGACTACACACATTTTTACTTTGTACACATTGAATGAAAATTCCTATCATCTCCCTATTTTGGCCCTCACTTAGACTTAGCGTCTGCCTACCACTTGTTGGACTCCATTGTTGTATATAATGGTTTGGTTGATAATGGAAAATGGATCGGTTATATAAAATTCACTTTGATGATTGATCTATACAAAAATTATTTAAATACGAAAATTATACAAATTATACAGTGTATAGTAGCCACAATGTTTTTGGATTTAGGATTACCATTAACATGTGTTTTGTGAGTCATTAAGTTTACTTTTAAATTGCAATAACGAGAGTAATTTAAAGCTTTTAATAATTTTTCAATTTTATTTAATGATTCCGGGCGAGTAGGTATATTATACAAATCATTAAATATAAACTTGTATTGGCATTTGATATTACACATACTTTTATTTGCGTCGTGGGTTCTAGGGACCATTTCGCATTAGGTTCGTATAGGAACCACGTTAGTTTGCTATTCTTATGTTAAACACCCCTAAACCATAAAGGTTTAATATTTTATAAGCTTGAAAACTTGTGTAGTGACCTTAATCATCTGAAGTGATTTCGGTAATATCGTTTTCGTCTCAAGTATTTTGGCAACTATTTGCTCAATTTCGTTGAGCAAATTTCTATTTTCCATCCCTTAAAGATGAGATACGAAATACTCGTTTGATACGTTCTTAAAATTATACATTTCGTAAAAAAATATAAACACCCTTTTATCAGACCTACCTCTTTCCCTCTTCCTGTCTTAAGCTATACCTACATATAATTTATTGTGTTTAAAAACAAGTATAATAAATAAGGGTGTTTTTAGGTTAATACTTTCCAATAAATATTTTATTTATAATACTGATTAAAAGCTTCATCAATAAAAACATTTATAAAGAATAATCACGAATTAATTATTTAAAAAAATTAAGACGGTATTGTGGATGCCAGGTTTTCACGGTACGTGACACCCATATTACACCATGAGAAAAATATAGGCAGTAGAAGGATATAGAGAAGAATATTATGTTATAGAGACTACAGAAATGCATGATATACCTACATATATAAAAAATCAACTGCCTAGTCTTAGTTATGTCCCGTAAGGTTCACAGATTAATGCCAACTGACATCCTACATTGTGGCTAACTAGTTTATAACTGTAATTACACTGAGTTAGTAATAAACGCACTGAATTCAGTGCCCATTAACTAATATTAATTACCCAGGCTGTGAAAACAGCGTACTACATGTAAACATTTCCGCGCAAAATATATTGTTAGATTGAACACTACTCTTTACTACTACGTTAATTACCTACCAAGTAGAGACGAGGTCAAAATAACGCAAACGCCATATAATTAAATTAATTGTTACAGTGTACCACAAACGTATGTATAAGGAAAAAATGTTACAACTACTCGTATTTACGATGGCAATGTGTTGAATATTCGTGTGTTTAAGTTTTTCATTCAGATTACATTGTGGTAATAATTTATCAATTATACGATATATGTACCTACATTATATGAAAAACATATTCGACAATTTGCTAGTCCATCGTACTGCAGGGTTAATCAGGTACTGAAGCATAATCTAATGTTCAATTTCAAAGTATATTATGTACTTAATCAGAACATTT
The DNA here is from genome assembly GCA_018230765.1 of Ernsta delagoae. Lineage (NCBI taxonomy): Eukaryota > Metazoa > Arthropoda > Insecta > Lepidoptera > Hesperiidae > Ernsta > Ernsta delagoae. The sequence continues at coordinate 2,941 of DWBH01001133.1, forward strand.
AAGTGTAACCAGATTTTTTTTTCATTAAAGATAAATAAATTAAATATCAACGCTATGAAGATCGAAGTATTGAGTTGGTATTAATGTTATAACAAGCATTACTTAGAGTATATAACAATACATAACTCTCCTATTAGACTTCTCACCGCCCTTAACAAGTTTGTTATCTACAGCGTAGAAGCGTAGCACTTCGTAGATCGAGAATGTAATAAATGCCAGTTCGTAGCAATCCGTAGACCGTGGACTCAGTAAGCGCGGAGCTTTCGTAGAGGAAGCGCGTCGTAGCATCATAAAGCGCAGATCGTACGTAAATAGTATGTGATAATAAGTATTATGAAACGCGTTTATATTTTTCAACAGGGACGACTGAAACAAAGGTTGGTATTTTACAATATTTTTCGTTACACTTAATTAATGTGTTTACTGAAAATTAAACTTAAGTGTAGTTTATTTGACAAAAAAAAAATTAGCGTCATATTTAATTGTTATTGTTATTTATTTTATGTTTAAAGTTTTTAATATAAATTTGGGTAGTTTTTATTTTTAATATTAAATTACCTACTTCAGATTGCTCAAAGTCGAGTAAACAAAATTTTGCTTGTGTTTTGCTTAAATGAAATCCTTTCGTATGAAAACAAAGTTTTTTTCGTATGTTCATTATGTATATGTAGTATATTAATGTGGGCCACATGCCACATGTCTATACTACATGTAATGGTCAGTGTTTTTTACCTTAAATGGCGTATGTAATTTATTATGTGTAGAATATTAAAGGACCTATTTTTTTCGTTATGCAGCGCTGTCAAATTGTTCACATTTTTAAATTTAATTGTTACATCTCTTAAATTGTTTTCTTACATAAACCACAATATATTTTACCTAGGTGCTCATCATCAGGTTATTTTACTTGTGAATTTATTTTTTTGCTTGCAGATGAAAGCGTGGTCTGCTCACGATCAGGACACGTCGCTCTCGTGTTGTCGAACATTGCACGTCAAACATGCCGCTTATGCAAGCGCCTTGTATACACTGGTTTGTACCACGTTTTTTATTCTATTACATAACAGTTTCTGAACATTTATAACCATTCAATTTAGATTTAAAAAATAAAATCATAAATGGAACAGATGCCTCTAAGTACTTGTAAAGTTTATCCCCTTATTTGTCGCTGAAGTTATCAAAAAATTAATAATCTCATTAGAAGACAAAGGCGACAGTTTAAAAATTATCACGATGTTCTAACAACATAGAAAACATGAAAAGAATAGATAAACTTTTAAAGTATTGAGTTTGAAGACAGCATCGTACAAACTTTGTCCTGTACAAATTTCATTGTTCCAACTTGTCGTAACTTCTATCTTACGAGTACCTATTATGTTCAAAACAACGCTTGTGATTTCATAATAAATTCCTACGAAGCGCAGTTCAATCAGTTATAAGATGTGGGTTGTTTTTGAATAAGACAGTACACACCTACGTTATATTACTATGTATTTACTAGCGACCACATATATTGTATGTCAATTACCTAAACCTTGAATCTCTCAGACCGAATTAGACCAAACGTGGTATAAGTCTTATCCTGCGTCTAAAGTCAATAATCATTTTAGAGAACTGTTCGTTTTACCAAACCTTACCGGGAAAAGTTGATGCTTTTATAATCCAAAGATTAAAGGTCTTCTAGGTATAGTTATTCTGAGATTTCATAATGTTTGGTCGAATCCGGTCTAAATTACTACTTGGGGAAGGAGTCGGTACATCATGATATATCGCACCTGCCTGAGAGTACTGTATAGCGTACTCAATCACGCACTTGGTCAAGGCAGAGCTATAAACTTTTCTCACGTCTCTCAGGGTCACGGTAATTATTTATTAAGTTGACAAATAGCAGTGAGCTAAATATAAATATTAAATTTATCTATCAATATATTTTCGTTCTTATTATAAAACCATTTTCATAAACAAGTTAGCTATTGAGTTTTAACTCAGAAAATGCAAAAAAGAAAGCGCTACAGGCAGTTAACTTAGGAACAAAAGTTTCCCGCAGGATCTGTGTAATTTTCACCATAATTTACAGTGTCTAGACGACTGAGTCTGTACTATGAAAGTAGCAGTTTGTTACTCTGTTTTATATTTATAGTCTTCCTAATGCAATTCTTGGCGCAAGAGACTAAAGAAAACTTGTAACTTAGAACATTTTACTCGTACTGTGGCTGCTTATAAAGTCGAATGGATCTAGGAATTTCCTTACAAAGAAATACAATTTATATTATCTTGCCATTTTATCTTAATGCGTAATAATCAAATCAAAAGATTCCTTTATCCAACCCGCATTGGAGCAGCGTGGTGGAGTATAGTCCAGGCCTTCCCCAGTTGTGGGGAGGGACCTAGCAGTGGGACATAAAAAGGGTTGCGGCCATGATTTTCCCAAATCAAACGTTAACTTTTTTCTTTGTTTATTGTTTCTGAAATACGAGGTCGTTATAAGGTTTTTGTTCACTAACATTTGAGTTACGAGCTAACAATTTAATATCAGGAGTACACAGCTGCCGTCGGGACTACGCCTAGTTGTTTAAATTTTAAGCCGTTCCGCAGTTGGTATATGATTCCTTCGAGATTCTGTGTAATAATTGAAATTTATTCCCATTTTATATTATTTATATACTTATTAGATACTTACCAGCTGTATTAAAATTTAAAACCGTGGGTTACGCGGAAGTAACTTAAGTAACTCTCAATGAAGCCCTTATTTCATCTATACTATAATTTCATTTATAACGTCAAATTGTGAGAAGAATTTAGAAGCAACAGCATATATGTATGTATACAAAAGCCTAATTGTATGTTATAATATTATCTATATGCTACAGGATAAAATCATAGTCCTAAAACAACGTAAAGATAAAATGGTTTATTGATTTTTGTATAGGTATAAATAAGTAGGTAAGTAAACTCTTATGCTACTATTAACAAGGCAATGAGATCAATGGTACTGTATCAGATGAATGAAATGAGAAAAATGAACAAATTATTTCGATATCAATTCCGAGGGATTATTTCCGGACAATTTCATTCTGTCATTGTAAGACAGTAATTTATGATATCTTTGAGTATTCATGTGAAAAAAGGCGGACAAAATTACAAGAAAAATTGATTTTATTTATCTTCTCGAAAACACGTTTACTGCTTTACTTGTAATGTAGTGAGTTTAGGTATAATATTTGATTTTACGACTTTTTTCGAGCGCCAGTACTGTCAGTTTTTACGGTTAATTCAGTAATGAGAAAATTTTCTCGAAATGTCTATACTTATTCCTTGTTTTCCAGACTATATGATATCAACGGTTTATGGAAAAAATATTTATTTCTCTTAATATTTACATATAAATTTTTGCAGAGCAATGCAAAAAAAACTTTTTTTTTATCCAATTAGCGTATTATCTATCTACACTATAAAAGGTGTTGGTTGGCTATATGTAAGAAATGCTTGTGTCCAGCGCATTGTAAAAAACTACTGATAACGTAACTGAATATGTTTGTTAAGGCCTACGCGATAGTGAGTGATAGAAATATTACCAGTTATTTTATTATATTGACCCGTTATTGTTTAAAAGAGACGAAAACTCAATTTCTTATTGAAATGTTCACCAGATTTTTTACGTTTATATAGCTTAAATTTCTTCATAGATACATAGGTAGCTACTTACTTTGAAAATAATTTTAAGTAATAAAGTATACCGACTATACATACGGAACATTCATAATTTACATTCAAATAGGGACGATATCAATTACAAAATCCATTACACTGTCACATATATCAGCCTCCTTGTATTATTATTTCTAATACCTACACCTAAGTGATATATGTATTGTGTTCCTCAGGGTATGATAACAAAAGGTAATGAAAATGTATTGCTTGGATATTTAAAGCTTAGTACTTACCTAGGTATGTCGTAGCCAAAAATAGAAGTAATTTAGCTTTTTGTTTTATAATTTCGAAAACATCTAACATTTTGACTAATATATTGGTTGATTCACAGCCTAGGTTGAGTCAATACTGAGAAGTCGACAGTTTTAAATTTATATTGAAACCCGGCCAATAGGTAATGAAATTGGCGCTTGTAAAATAAATATTGTAATACCTATTCTTACTAGCTGACCCGGCAAACTTCGTACCGCCACAGAATTAATTTAAATATTTTGAAGGTAGGAACTTTTTACGTGGGCAAATATAATTGATCTACTACTTATTACCTTAATCGCAATTTCTTAACGTCTTCTAAACATTTCCTGGACCACGAAATACATTTTATAACTAAAATTAGCTAAATCGGTTCACCCGTTCTGTACTTAAAGCGAGACAAACGAACAGCAATTGGTTTTTATATGTTTAAATGCGTTTTATTACGTAGGTACCTACAGTCAAAAAATATTTCTATTAAATATGACATGAGCATCGGCAGTGTTCTTCAAAAAGTAATATTCGCGTGTAGAATCTATCTTCCTCGCCTTATGTTACGGAAACTATTCCTAAGACCGTAACAATCGGTGAAGTTTTGCACGTATTGCCCATAAATCGCCGACAAGTAGGAATATACGTAATATTGAGCACTGTCTAGTATTAGAATGGACTATAGTATTAAAGCGTTTTGGTACTTTGTCTATAGGTACCTGATCTACTTATATAATTTATGTATACATTTGTTTTATGAACTTATATCAAATAGCCACTGGGTATCCTTAAGATATACCTACATATGTATCTACGTAAGGTATGTACATCTCGTAACATGTAATTTTTAGTGTGACTTGTATAGTATCGTGAAGCATAAAGTAGAAAATTACACGAGTTTAAGCGGGTTTCGTCCATAAAATACGTTGATGCACAAAACGTGGCGAGAATATGAATTTGAACTTGTAACGTGCCGTGTGGTATAAACTTTTATGCACTTTGTGCATGTCATGAATGTCAAACTACGTATAGGTAAGTTGATATGACGCGTTTCTGACTTTGAAGATTTTGTCAAGCGTGTGGCGAAACAGCATGATAAACCATTGAAAATGGATATTGAAATATTGAAATTGAAAAGCAAATAATGCTTCACACTCTAGTCTACGGTTCCTTACTTTATTTATTTTATTTATTTGTTTATTCAATTCGAGCGTCTAAGGCCCATATCAATACATAAAAACACTAGTACAATAAATCCTTAAACATTATACTTAAAATTACAAAATTATATTATAACTTTAACGTCCGTTGTGCCAAAGACATACCTATGCAGAAACAATCACACAAACACATTCACCAATAGCATAAATATGCATCATCTAACTAAATGTTTGGTCCACTGGATATTGAACTCAAGGCCCTTTCAATGTCAGGCCGTCTTACCAACCACATGCCACACGAGATTCCATCACGTCACGCCACGTCACGGGTTATCAGCACAAATTATAATGCACATTACAATGACATCATAAATCATGAGTGTAGAGATTTATCTCTGCTTCTTAACGACCCGGCTCTAATTTGAAACGAACTGTCGTGAATGAATTGGAAACGTACAAAAAAATATTTTTAGAACATTGAAAAACTTTCTTTGCAGTGTAGCAACGAAGCAAGTGCTTTGTTTTTATACTATTCAGACATGTGCGTCAGCAACAGAAGCGAGTCAAAATGTAAAGTGACTTACTAATGAGTATTAATATTATATGTTCTTATATAGAATTAATTTATACTAGTTAGGATAATAATTAACAGTAATTATTAATTATTGTAATATTCTTAAAACTTTCTATCGATCTATTACAATTTTCAATATGGTACGTATTGAAAACAGATAAATATAATATTTCCAATGATAAAGAAGTTTAATCTAGTTCTGACGTATGAAACACGATAATGAATACTTAATGAAAACAGTAACTCTCAATTACTTTACAATTTTAGTATCTAAACACATCAACGTTTTTATAAAGTTTTTTCTACGATAACATCGTCGTTGGCTTGGAAAACATCAATATTTTTCCCGCCTGAGATTTAACTGAAAAATACTTGGCTCCAACTTATTTTTCAATTAATCTTTTTGAGATGTCTTATTTTTACTGTGAAGCCCTTTCTTAGCCGTTTCGTTCACCAATTATAATTAATTTGCCTTTTCATTTTGCGTTTCTCTTAATGGGCTCACCGCAGAGCTTTGATTAATAAGTGCGCCGACTACGGAAATAATTGTTTACGAATAATTTTGTTAATGTAATACAAAAGCTGTTATGTATCATAATTATACTAAAATCCATTCTTAATCAACAATCAAGAAACAACAGAATAATCAAACTTGAACGACAAATTAGTTAATAAAACACACACAAAAATAATTAAGACAAGAAATCTGTCTTTCTATTTAGCTCTATCTTTCAAATAATAATAAACATACTTACCTAAAGAATAAATAATATTAAAAAGTTTCAGCATACAACCTTTTCCAGTGTCGTGGTAGCCATGTGCACAAGTATAATACCTAAATACCTAGATTAGAAACATTCTGTAAAGTTCTAGCCTGTTGGAAATTAAATTCTTAATAGCGCATGTTGTTGATTAATTTTATATACCTACTATTTAAAAAATTTAAATTGTTAAATCAGAATTGTTTAAATCAGAATGTACTTACTTTTGGAACAAATCATTACACTTCTCATAAGTAGGTACATAATTAGCAGACGATAGGTACTTTCAGTGTAGGAAGATATTTTAAGAACAAAAATTAGAATTAGAATAAAAGAGTTTTTGTGAAATATTTGGTACTGTTTCAAAAAATAAAAGGCAATAACTTACCCAATAGGGAATTCAGTTAATTATGTAACTGACGTAGATACTCTCATATTTTTTCAGCCTTTTCGTTAATAGATACTTGACCGCTGTCAATAAATTAGACGTCATACACCTCATCACCATTGGGTCCCTGTCCCTCTTCATTATATCTGTCATGGGAGGATTATTAAGTGTGAATAGCGGGAATTTTGTACAGACCTACAGATGAAAATCAATGTATTGTAAATCATTATGTTAGCAGATAATATGTATGATAATATTTAATTTATACTCCACTTTGATGTTGGTAAAACTAAAAAAATGAGGTTTTTGAAATCCTAACAATTTTAAATTATAAAGCTGCTTGCTCGGTTGGACGTTTATAGTCTATTGTTATCTGCTACTCAAGTTCTTTTACCTATATGATACTCACAAGTAAACTGAGCGTGTAACAT
>DWBH01001134.1:0-10207 GCA_018230765.1 Ernsta delagoae
GTTTGTTATGAAGTTTAGCATCAACAGTTTTAGTATAACGCGGTTATTATGTACTTAACTCATATTGTAAAATATTAAATGAAATACTATTATGATAACGATAACCGTCTTTTTGTAATTGAAACGCATATGCTCGTATAGGCTTACACGAACCACACATAAAACAACCAGGCACTTCTCTTATCTTGTAAGTAGGTATCTTTCTTTCTCGCAACAGCGTTAAAAACTTGCATATTTTATGTAAATTTATTTGTCTGTAAACCAAACCTTTTTTAGTTTAGTACCGTAATGATCAAAGGAGAATTTCCTTCGTGAATTCTTAATTTTATTTCCTGAAGTAGAGCGAAGTCTTCTACAAACTATTTAACGAGAATCTTGACTTATGGACTTCACGAGGCGAGAAGTTCTTAAGACACTTCAGTAAGTACAAAAATGGCAGCGATAAGAAGAGCCTATTTACCTAATTTAAAACATTTGAAGGCAGTGCTAAGACGGTACTCTCTCTTATTATTAGACAATGCTTACAGTATCAAGCGGATGGCGTTTGACTTTTTATATTAATTTTATCTATTTTAGTTTGTTTAAGATGATTAAAATTCAATTGAAAGTAGTTGTAACTACATAGTTATGTGTACACATTAGGTACCTCGTTACTCGAGTTAAAAAATATTTACAAGTACCTACTATGAGATAAAACGATAGGTAAATGTAATAACATCTCAAAGCATTAAACTTAAATTTATTGAAATGTAGTAACTATCTATTCCCTAAGTAGTGTTCTGGGTAAATCCTGCAAAATCATATAAAATTTCCTAGGAATTTACTATAAATGATAAACTCCTAAACTGTGCAGTTTGATCTAAATTGAGAGATAGCTATCCGCTTTCTCGAATAACTCAATTAATAGTCTTTTCGTCTCTGTGACACGGACAAAGTTGCAAAGTTTAGAATATATGAATACCTATATAACTACGAATTAAAAAATTTAAAAACCTCTGACATTTATAGTGTATTGTATCCTGCTACTCCAGTTATTTTATATGACATCCACAAGTAAACTGAGCGTGTATCATTCCTATCACACCTAAAAAAGGACCTGATGACCTTGAAGACCTGAACCGATTTCCACAATACATAGCTAAGTAACACTCTCGATTGATATACCTTTCAAACAAAAAAAAACGCATTAAAATCGGATCATCCGTTTGGTAGCTACGATGCCACAGACAAACACACACACAGAGAGACACGTCAAACTTATAACACCCCATCGTTGTATCATCGGGGGTTAAAAATAAATCGCTTTCCGTTCAGCTCAGGTACCCGCTACGCTATCGTCTATACATCCAACATTTAGTTCGTTGGCCCCGGGCGTAGTAGCGTTTAATTTGATGTCGCCCGGTCCCGCCGTCTGTTGCACTGTCTCTGATTAACTTCCTGTTTCCAATTTCTGTTAACTCCTCTTTTGTTTAGTCAGCTCAAAACAAAGATTTAATATTAAACGTCCGTTGTGATTTAGAAATTATGAATCGGAAATTCAAGGGTGTAATTGTCTTCGAAGTAAATGTTTTTTGAAAAGTTGCTGGGATTAGCTGTTTGTTATATTAACGTTGCTTTGTGCGTCGCTCTCAATGATATAATAAATGTTGTAGTAATAGCAACTTTCAAGATACATAATACCTGATTATTAAATAACATTAACCCTCACTTTTATTTAAATGTTTAAAATTTTCTGTAGCATTTTCTTTTAACTTGACCAGGGCAGAATTCCCTCAAAATGTGGTTTGTGGCCTTAAAAGTGTATTGGCTGTAGATTTTATACGTAGTTGATACTCATCATAGGCCTACGCTGTAAACTAATGCCATAAAACAGGTTGTAAATATACTTATACTTACCTAATGCATAAATATTTTAATCAGTCCAGATGCCGTTTTCTTAAACGACACTAAAGTTATGACGTCAGAACCCTTTACTCATAACGGGGTTCAGCAAGCGTTGAAGGGTCGTAAAACATCTTTATTGCAGGTATCTTGATGTTTTATGAAAAAGCTGACTCGCATAAAACCGAAGTACTTACCTCACTCCGAACTATCTAGATAAATAAGTAGATGGATACCCTTTATAGGACACGTGTTATGACATAACGAGGATAAACTGTCTTGACTGGACCTTTTTGTACCTACATAAAAGTTCCATATAAAATAATGATCATTTTCTTGTAAGGACTTCTTGGTCATCAGTTTTTACCTTTACGATTTTTTTGTGTCCCTAAGTGATCACAAAAAGTGCCACGGATTTCTATTCATAGGGTCATCTAGATTTATTTTCTGCTGTGTAATGTGCCTAATATTATCGTTCTTATGTAGTAATAAGGTACTATATAATATGTAGGTAGGTACTATTTTCACTAATATTTGGACTATACAAGACAAACTTTGATGTGCTACATTTGCTATTTGATTAATAAGTATTAATGAATTAGGTTAAAACTTAAAACTATTTTCACAATTTACTGTAAGGCCAGACCCCACAATAATACAAGACCCGATTTTATAGCGATACGAATTACGATTTCAGGCTGATAAAATATTTATTAAAATTGTGTATTAATTCTTACCATTAATTTCGGTGTAATCTAGTTACAGTCACAATCAGGCTTTTATTAATAAAAACAAATTAAGATTGAGTGTACCTACCTACTTTGAAATACACTCAAGTGCCAAAATAATTATGAAAAACCCGAACTCAAGGCAGTTCCAACATACACTCAATCTTAAGTTGTGTTTTTTTATACAGACCGCAGTCTTGAAGAAATTTGAAATCAGAACGCGATAGAACGATCCCACTAGAGTTAGACGATCTTCGCTAGCTGTAAGTACATTGCGTTACAACATAACATTGCAAGCGGTTTCAACTCAAAACCAAAAGCACAACACAAGCTGTACACAACACATAGTTAGATACTGTTGTAGGTTACATACTCACATAGTTCTACAAACCCGTATGACCTCTGAAGCGAGAGTGAATGATCAGTAAAGTTGCGAAACATTTGTAGAAGCTTCATCAATCAGGTTGGACATGTTGTGAGTTCTTGTCGAGTATCGAGCGCAATAACAAATTATACATGTATTTTATATATTTCAGTAAAAACACGAAAACATGTATTAGTGGTAGGTATTACCTAAATGCTAACAGGCAGCTTTCATTTATACAACTACAACTGGATACAGGGTCTATGGTCTCTTCTCAATTAGCAGAAGGTGTAATGTTTAGCTCTTAGTTCACTATGCTAAGTGCTAGTTTGTGAATAATTTGAAACAATAAATTGGTACGTAAATTTAACAGTTTTCAAGATGACCTTTTTAAATTAGCGACTTATTTCACTCTTGACTAAATTATTATAGCTATTTATGTATAGAAAGTTCTAATAAAGTTGAAAATTAAAATAATAATACATGGTGTAAGTACATAATTTAGTTATGTAAACAATATTTTTTAAACAGATTCATAAGAAAATAAATTGTATCGGTAGGTAGGAACATTGCTTACGACGGAAGCTTAATAGCAAAGTAAAATTTTCGTTTTAACCAATGATTTGCTAATTAAGGCGCCAAAGAAAAATATTCGCCTACAAAACTTTGTCCATTTATTTTTTTCGGATAAGAAATTTGTCTTACCGAATTTATAATTAAGCACATTGCTTAATTTTTATATTACTTCATTTACTTTCTTTATGCTGCTTTGATAACTCTTAAGTACCTAAAAGTATAAGCTTTAAATTTTTTTTTTTTTTGATTATTTACATCTGTTCAATACAGACAGTAGTCTAACCTTACCACATGACAAATTGGTACAAAGTTCCTTCAATAATAATTTGCCATAATTACTGAATTCATAAGAATTGAAATATTTTAAAATACGAGTAACAGTACGAGTACCTTTTATAAAATAATAAAATCAATACAACTTACATTAAACTATTTATGAGATATGTGTTTAAAAATAAACATGTACTTAAAGGTATTTTGTTTTTAATTATTTTCTTAATTATAGTCATTTTTAAAAGAACAAAGAAACCGTTCGGCGTATTTGGTTCTTACGATAAGATATAAGATAAGCAACCAGATTACTTCGGCTCCGTTGTTTCGTTGTTCCGTTGTATCATTACGATCGTGTGTTGTAAATCACCCGCCCCCAGCGTTCTGATAACGATAACGGTACCAACACTAAATCATAACATTTGTTTTGGAGCGGGATATTGATATGGGATGTTCCTTGAGATGAAATTTGATTTGGGTTATGTTCGGGTTTTATTGATTTTCTTTCGGTGTGCTACCTACTTTAACGTGCTGAAAATCCAGGCAATGTTATATAAAACTTTTTGTCAGGCGATATTGGGACTTAAAATTTTGTTTTTGTTTTTTAAAAACAACACTATGGTTAGGTCTTAACAGCATGTTGTGTGAAATTGGAATATGTGGTTAGGAGGATTTCGCGTATTCCTTTTTTAAATCGAAACAGTGAAACTAGTGAATAAATTGAAACAGTAAAACTGTTAGTCAACGTTCATCCAAATTAAAAGCGAGATTAACATTAGTTACGCTAAAAGCGAATAAGACAAGTTCTAAATCTCACACGGCGAGGTCCAAGATAAATCTTTTAAACCTCCAACCACCGCGTTAAGCTGTCAATTTCAGTGTTAGCACTGGTCAAAGGAACGGAAACTTGGAACTACGGACCCAAACGAGGAACAGTCTGAAACACGATCTTGTTGCAGTTTAAACTTCGTCCGCCAGTAACTACTTCGAATTGAGGAACGTGAATGTACCTATGTAGAAGTAGAAAGGTATGTTTTGAATTTTAAAACATGAGAGTTGGAAATGCGTTTTTCTTATCTTATTCCTTAAAGGAGCCAGTGTAGTAAGCGAATATTTTTGACTACATAATTTTGGCAGAAGTATTAAGGCTTTGAGAAAGCTTCATACATAGAAATAGACAAAACTTTGCTAGATTGTTTTAACTTTTCAGCTGCACATTATCGACTTTCCTATGTCAAAGATAGTTTGGTATTCTTATCTATCTAATACTAAATAATCAGTGTAAGTCACGCAAAAATAAACGTCTAAAGCAATCACATTTACATTCTTAGCTCATTTGTAAGCAGCTATCGTGACCTCAATCTCCGCAGCATCAGCAGAGCTTGAAATTACCTCATTAATACAAGATTTACTGTCTACTTTCCATACGGTTAGCAATACTTAACCCACGTCAATCACGGCGTCGATAAGGCAGCCTGAGTTATACGAGTATCAAAATTCATTTAAATCCGTAGACGTTGTCTGCTGCTTATTTCAATTCACTAGACATGTGCACTTCAGTTTTATTTTCTGGTGCGTAAGGTTGAGTATTGAATGTTTTAAGTAACTTGTACGAGTATAGATAGGTATCGGGCCAAATCCGCGTCTTCATCCATCACTCCGACACCCGTCCGCAGTCAGTCTTCAACGTGGAAACACTTTTACGTTCAAACGATACATCTAATACTTCCTGTTAGTCTATATAGATTTACACGGAACTCATGAACCTTTGCTGATACGCTGATTTATTTCACGATATTTTTAACGGACTACGGAGCTATTTGAGGAAATTTCGGAATTAACCCTATTCTGACTCAAGAATCAATACCAGCATAACATCCATCTTTACGGTCACTATATTGGGATTTCTTCTTCTTATTAAAACCGTATTATTTATTATTATTATTTATTTATTTATTTTTTCACACAGCTAACTCTTAACCTTCTTATCTATAAGTAAATGAGACATCCCAATTTACGAGCAACTTATTTACAAATCTAAAGCTACTGAGGAATTATGAAGAACAGTTTCAGAGAAGTTCTAATTGTACCACGTCTACTGCACAGATAAATGTAAAGAACGAGACTACCAAATTTCGCGCTGAAACTATTTAGCGGCACGTACGTACGAGTATATAAAGTTGCCGTTCCCGCTTTGTATCCAACGTTATTTCACCGGCAAAGTTGGGAAACAGTGAGCGTAGAGCGATATCTTCTTTTATCAACCCGGTTGCGGCCGGAAGTAGTTTCCTTGTTCGAATCTACTTTATTTTCTTGGCAAATCGTGGAAGCGATCATGTGGCAAAACACTCTTATGGATTTCGCCCGAGGGAACTCTGACTTGAGACTTGGTACGTACAGTGGAGCGTCGTGTTTGAGAGCGAAACGATGTTGCCGACCTAAGATGTGAATGTAAATGGTGTATACGAAAGGATCTTTGTTATGTACGGGTTGCGTATTAAGTTGTAATGGCTGCTATCGAAACTGTTTTCTCGAATGGATGTTTTAGACTGTATACCTTACCTATAACATCCTACAGTTAGACTTGTTAAAGTTGAATAGACCATTAAATATCAAACCTTCATGCCTATTGGTATAATAATTCTGTTATAATATAACAGTAGGTGGAGCTTATATGTTTGTATGGAGAGGTACAGAACCCACGTTTGGATGGTTGAAACAAATTTTCTGTATTTTAGATCATCATCTCAGATCTCATCAGTAGCAAACTCATTGTAAGAAAGCATGGAGTAGCATGATGCCTTTTGTCAGAGTTAACCCAAACTCTAGAGAGGGTTATAAAAAGGGTTGCAGTGAGACATGACTGCACTTACTTTGGTAAAGTTGTGATACATCAAAATTTCAAATAAATTTTTAAAAGAAAAATCATGTTTATTACTATTAAAGAAAACTAATATTATTAAGAATCTTAGTGGAATATTAGACAAAACGATTGGTGTTATTGTTAAGGATACTTCAGGTTATTTCGACAAAGAAATACGATATTTTCCATTCAATAAGGTCCGCCGACGCTTTCCCGATTCTCTGAACCGATTTGCGTTGAAAAATGGCAATCCCTTACACCAAATTCAAATCCAGCGCTAAAATGTTATGGAAATGATATATTTTTCGAGACTTTCTGGGGATCTCTAAGTGGTTAGTAAGTTAGAACGCTCACTCCGCAATATGTAGGTGAGGTACTTACGAGTAACAGCGTCAGCATTAAAGATAATAAGAAAAAGTTAAATTATGTCGATGTGGCGTCTCAGGGTGGCGACCGCTTCGCTTTCCTCCACAGTTATAAAAGTTGAATTTATGACTCGAATAATTTCACTCGCTTCCCTAATTTTGTTACTTTCAGCTCCAAGTGTCCAGGTGCATAATATGAAGTGGATTTTTTTTAATGTTATAAGGAGGGGTTAGCGGTAACTGTACGGCTCGCGTACTTACTCCCCGTTTTATTGGGCTATTTCGTCCTGATTTGTTGGAAGGGAGAACTTTGATTCTCTCGGCTTATCTTTATAATATTACGTTTTTGTAATGTTTGTTGAGGGCGACATAAAAGCATTTTTAGCATTGCAAAATGGCCAATTCCGCAAGATTGAAGTAAGATTATGATGCCCAAATAATTCCTATTCCGCTCCTAAGCCTATTACGTTATTTTAAAACACCAAATGGACAAAAAGGTATTTGAATGGGATAGACAAAGTTTCATATAGTGTAGGTACCTATCTTTACAGTCTTACAAAACTAGGTAGGTATATAAATTCAGGGAATGTTTCACTAGATATTGTCAATTTAGTTAATTATAAATAGTTAATACTACATAAGAGCCGTTATTTATTCATTAATAGCATTTTTACATTTTTTAAAGGCCAGTTTAACTTATTTGCCGAATAACCTCCCAAATGGCGGCCATTTAAAAACTAGATAAACAAATAGATAACTATATTCATTAGGCATTGTGTATTTTGTATGTTATGTATCTAACTTATCTATCTAGACAAGACATGAGTTATAGCACTTAATAGCTCACACGAGTAAAAGCTAGCAAAGCCAATTTCAGGGTTTTAACGAGAAGTACCCGAGTAATTCAAATGTAAACCCCTCAAATTTCGCAGAATGTTGTAATCCAATAAACGATTAATTTGTTAGGCAATCGCTTAAAGGGAAACTAACTTCCTGCTTTACTGAAGCGGGAGTCAAAGGGTCTTCTTGTTGTTCTGAACATATATTAAACCGTTGAACAATACACCATACACACTCATACTGCAATAACGGACACAAATTGATTAGGAAATTAATTAAACATGAAACACATACAATAAGGATTAGACCTACGTCCGCAAGGGGCGCGCGACTACCTATCATTACTACCTACATCTTTGCATTATTATAGTAAGTAATGCACTTCAGTTTTTCAGTGAGTAAAAGTACAAGTTGAAAAGACTATAACCCAACTAAGTACGAAAGCATGTACATAGCTAAAGATAGCATAAATAAGAATAACGAAAGAAGTACTTACTTAAGTAGCTATGAAAAAAATGTTCAAGCTAGAGTAGTCCTTGCACACACTACTCGTAGGTATATAACTACCATGTATCATGTCTGTACAATGGAGCTGTTAGCATCACCCATTTCGATAAGGAGCTGAGAAGTAATGAGGGAACAGATTAACTATCTAATACTATTAGCTGACTAAATCATAACCCTCCTTATACTTTGCCGTAGTCGAGTAAAAATAAACATTAACATTTTTTCATAATCTTAAATGACAAAGACATTTACATGATCACATTGACCATGTAAATCTTGCATGCTTTTCCCAAAAGCAGTTTTTTTGACAGACACAAAAGTCTATATTATCTAGTCTAATGTTATCAGTCACCAACAATGTAACACGCAACACAAGTACCTAACTAACTAAAACAAAAGGTCGGAGCTACTTAACCGCATATTTATTTCCGGCATAGGTACAAGAAAAGGGAAATTAATTCAGATTCATGACCGTTCAAATAACAAATTGTTACATGGTGAGTAGGTATCCGTCTATTTACGTTGAAGAGTTCATATAAGTAGCCGAGGATCGGGCGCTGCCCCGAGCGGTTAGCACACCCGAAGCCTTATCTGGTAAGTAATAACCAATCAGATTATATTTTAACAGTAGTAACATTAGAAATAATGACGTAAAAATCATTTAAATACTACAAACTTACAAACTAATGTCATATTGAGCAGATATACTTCACAATCGTAATATTTTTTGCCTGTAACAATGTGTCAAACCGCAACGTTGTGATGAATGTTAATATAGATGAAATTGGAACAAACAAACAATATTTTACGCACCAAAGTCTTTATTAAACATCCATTTTATAACCAGTAACGTATATTTGAAGACTTAATAAAATATATTTTTTTATTCGATCACACAATTTTATACCGTAAAATTTAATTTTTCCGCTAGCTTTGTTAGCTAGCCTCCTAATTTGGAACATGTCCGTTAATCCGAGATATCCGGGATAGGTTGTCGAAGGGCCGGACAGTGACGGAGTGTAGGTCGCCCGGGATTATCCGGACCGGACCGACAGTAGGTCACCGAACCGCATCGATATTTCATTTAAAAATAAGTACGAGTAGGTACTTTTATTTTTACTTTGATACTTGGTTCTAGTGACTATTTTGCTCAGAATTTTTATTCAATTAATGTTGATAATATAACAATATTTTATATAAAATGGAAAAAAATCCATACCACTGATACTATGGTAGTTAGAGATTGTGTTACCTAGCCTAGTGAAGAAAATCACATAACTAGAGATTTAAACGAAAATAAAATTATTGATCTATGTATCTAAAAGGGTGTAACTTAAGAACAATACTAAAATAATAATAAATAAACAATGGATAGATTCAACAAACAGTGTATCGTACATGCAGTCCATACAAATACGTACCAAGAATCGGTAGAAGTTCTTTTAAAACGCTGGCGCTATTGTTATTAAAATTTATAATTACAATTCTCAAGAAACACATGCTCGGGGCGTCGCGCCGTGGCAGCCAAGTTTTTAATAAAATTGTCTTATACCGTAATTCTTGTTAAACTCTTAATTACTTTCGTCGGTAGTCCGCAAACATCCATCTCGTTAGAGACGTAGGCTTCATTATTTACTCTTGCTCACACGTTGGTTCTCTCAGCAAATATTTACCTCTTAACGAGAAACCTGACTTTGCCCGCGGGTGCTGTAATAAACTTTTCTATTGTGCGCTGCGGTTTCACTTCGTTCTGCTCGGTAATCGGTACATTGTCTAAGCTTTCATTGGTTTTAATTAACGTTTGTAACACATG
>DWBH01001135.1:0-10206 GCA_018230765.1 Ernsta delagoae
GGTGTTGGTCATCCACAACACAGGGAATCCTAGTGTGGGACCAACGTTTAATTCATTTTTTGTAAAATTATTTTGCTGTATTTTAAATAAATAAATAAAATAAATAAATTCATGATGACATATTAGTACGATATCTACTTATAGTTAAACTTCTTTAATCGCTCCTCTGATCTCGTTATTTATAACTGTAATAAAAGTGTTGTAAAATATCACAAAACCTATACGAAATGAACCATTAGGTACCAATCAATGAACATCATTACGTAGAGAAGTCTTCCAAATGTTGTTACCTTAACATAACTAAAAAATCAACATAAGTGTCTATCAATGTAGTCATAAATAAGTTAGTTAACTAGATTACAAAACATAATTGACTCCTCATGAACGTATAAAACTAGTTATCTTCTTAATAAAATAAAAATTTACATTATTTTCTGCTCAACAGATGTACTTAAGCTTCATCTGACTGATACACTGAGGCACATGCTTGACTATCGATGAAGAGCGAAGAAATTGAAGAAAAGTCTAAGAGCGATATACGTGCAGGTTTTCTACATAGTCAACAAACATTCAACAAGGATATTGACGATAAATGTATAAACCTGACTTTAGTTTCATTTATACTTTTTTCTATTTTTCAAATCCAACTTTTACTTAAACTAGGTGCAATCGTTTCTCTCAAATATCAACGTGTAGAACCTATGATTGGCTTTCATGGAGCTTTATACTGAAGGCATTGTTATTAGCAAGTATTAAAGAGTGATGGA
This sequence comes from Ernsta delagoae, assembly GCA_018230765.1. Lineage (NCBI taxonomy): Eukaryota > Metazoa > Arthropoda > Insecta > Lepidoptera > Hesperiidae > Ernsta > Ernsta delagoae. The sequence continues at coordinate 768 of DWBH01001135.1, forward strand.
TGGATCCTAAAACACAAAACATAGTGTTATCTATTTACTAGCATAATTTTATCTACATTAGCTTACTCTTTCACGGTCAGGCAGCCGAATAGTCAGTCACTTAAAATCTCATAAGGTATCCGACAAACGATACGTAGGCGTACTGAAGGCGACATAAAAAGTGGATTAACGTCTTATGAGACGTAATCCGACTGCATAAGCAAGATTTGCGGTGCCTCTCAGCCGTTTATAAGAGAATTAATGTTTTTCCCTATATGTTTATCCGAAATAGTCACTCAGTACGTGAATAGGTGTTATTTTTATATGTTTATGGCTCAATAATTTTGAGCGTGATGAAGATTTTAATGCTTTGCTTCGAGTATAGATTTCCTATTTATTTTTCATATGTCTTTTATTATAAAGGATATGGATATGGAAGGTTTATGGATTTTAAAGTTAAAGTTGTTAGCAGCAATTTCACAAAGTAAGTAGGTAAGTATTAACTGAACTGAACTTGCCATCGATCTTACACTGACTTTCTCAAAACTGACTGACTGACGTTTTTAGTAGCCAAGAAACCTAAATATACCGAGATAGTAGGTACTATTTACTACATTTTTGTGGTGCAATATTTAGCAGGTAAGACTTTTACCTGGTATAGCGAATTCGCACGATGATTTTCATGAACAGATTACTAAATGATCCCAGAATGCTAAAGTAATGTTTGCTCATAACAATACGTACCTACCTATATTTATACCCACTCTACAAAGGAAAATAAAATAACAACATAACTGAAGTTATTCTTTCAAAAACAAACAAACGAATTCTCTTCCATTGATTGTATTACAGACTCTCCGAAGGCTCTCAAACATGACTGCGGATGTGCAGTGCAGTGTACTCAACGAAATTAACATATTCACTGTTTCATCTTAACTGGTTCCCACTTTTGAATTTCCTATTAGTGTTTACAAAGGCAAAGTCAACACGATGCGGTGGCTGGAAACTTTAATATTGGACTCTAATCATTACAGACCGAATGCTGTTAGGGATGGGATCGAGAATCGCTTGCATCGATGCGATTGTGAAACGTAAATCTACACGGTTGTCTATTGTCGAGATTTGTTTACAAAATGTTGTGCGTTATTGACTTTGGTGTGAGAATTGGATTCTAACGTCCGTAACGCTGGTAGGTCCGATCGATCAAATACTCGTATCTAGCGGGCTACTGTTAAACACGGCAGCCACCTATGTAAATGAACGAGTAGGTAAACCTAGTTTATGGTCAAGTAACGAGCGGTATGTTTACATAACATATTGTTGTGTTATTACTGGGCTTTACGATGTAATTGGGTGGCGTGTCGATAATTTGTAGATCGGTGGTATTACCCTTGAAGACTTACCACTGTATTTTTGTATAATTTCCGCGTCGACTTGAATACGTATGGATTTAAAATTCCTTATGAAAATAGTAAAAAATACTTAGAGAAGGTATAACTGTGATTGACTTTATTATGATTAAACTACATCATGGATCCATCCTAGATCGATCTCAATTACTTTAAGATTGTTCGCGGCTAGAATTTTGGGATTTGCTCTGGAACTAATAAAATAAATGTACATATTGGTTTTTCCCTGTCCTTAACAATCTTAAAGTTTGGACCTTTTATACTTTTAAAATACGAAAATAGGTACTATCTTATTTTAATGTATCTGGCAATTTAGTACTTCTCAACTGAATTTTGTTCAAAAACAGGTACGTAAATACCTAAATACAACTACATATAAATATGTTTTTCTTAAAAGGCATTAATTGCATGAACTAGCTTTCTAGGTAGGAGCTTCCGATTCAATCGAATAACTCAAATAAACTTCGGTAAGACTTTTCAATACGCTTCGTGACCATGACGCTTACGATTGAAACGCTGCATCCGAAAGCGCGCCAGTAAATCTTATTAGACGATTTATTTTTCATCATATAAAAATTTAAAGTGAGTCAACTAATTAGAAAAATGGTACTTTGCAATTATTACCAGATATCGACACATAGGTACATTCTTCTATACTAATTTTAATTATTATACCTATAAATCTTATGGTATTTTAATTGCAAGTCTTTTTTAAAAAAAAGCATCTTACAGACTTTGCCAGGTTACGCAGCTAGTAGGTATCCAGTTAATTCTCCCTATCTGAAACACAAGTTCGTGTACTTGACGCCAGATTTCTTTTACTCCGGGACATACCGGTGACGGTGGGAGCTTACCGTGGATTTGAGGACTGTTTTTGTTTCTCCATTTTCAAGCGCTGACTCTGTGTCTATGATAGATATTTGTTCTAAAATTTATACATAACAATATTTACGAACCTGTCTCATCTCGCATGACCTCATTTTCCTAACGAATTAAAGCTCCCGTAATACGAGACACGTAAGTCGATTCGTTCCAAACATGCGACTCGCGAAGGCAGCGACTTACAAAAACGTTGTTCCAATTAGTGATACAGTGCAGTCGGACCGAACTTGGCACAATAAGGATCCGCTTACTGAATGACAGCCGTCGAATTACACAACCCTCTGTTAGAAAACGATCGGAGTCAATAAATCTAGTTACAGCAGAGAGATTAATGAGTTCTCTATTATTAAAGAAATCGGAAGGCGGAGGAAGTCACTCTTGTGCACTTTGATTCGTCATGTCCCGATTATGTTGGAATGTGGTATTTGTTGGTATATTTTTTGGTAAGAAAAAAGCACTTTTTTTGACATTGTAGTCTCTATAAGTTAGTTTTCTTGTATATATTTCTTTAGTTATGTTTCTTACTAGGTAGTGTTCAAGTAATATATTTTTAGGCTTATCGTTTACGAGTAGGTAATTTAATTAAAACGTAATATTTTAATATTATGACTTTATTGAAAATTATACAAAATACGTAATGGGTACAGTATCTCAACAGTAAAACATCAGATAGGTACAAATGAAGAATAATGTGAAAAGTGGAATAAAGTATACAATATATGTAGGTTCTAGTAGTAGGTAGTAGGTGTGTTAGACAGTAGGTAGTATACAAAGGATGATAGTTTTGGAAAGATATAACAGTTTTCATCCGATACCAATTAGTTTGAGCAAAGTCTTTTTATACAAAAACGTTATGATTTAATTATATTTTTGTTTCATTTCATTGTACTCTTCTTATTAATTTTCACAATGATAATGATATACTTATGTACAAGTGCATGTATTTAACTTTTAAATATAATTAATCCACAAATAAAAATGACAATACAGCCTAGATAAAGGTATATTTGTGACACTAAACATAGTAGACATTAGAAACAGGAACTAACACTATTTTTTATGAAATTGGACGTTAAATGTCACAAAAAAATTTACAACTTAGAACTATCTCGTGGAAGTAGGTAAAGTACTTAGAGGATGAAATTGCTATGAATAATAGTGTCTAGTAATACCAATTCCGTTATGATTGCATTGAGTTGTAGGACAACTGCTAAATACGTAACAAAAGAGCGTTCTTAAAGCGAATCGCTTACAAGTTACTAAGATTATTTACACAAAATTTCTTCATTTTTATATTATAATATTAATAACATTTTGTACAGTTACATTGAATATATACTATGTTGCATCGTGTGTCATGAAACCTTCAGCATCCTAGGTACATTATAAAAATAAATCCTATGGGTATAGTACTTACACTAATCGTATTATAATTAGTAATAACGCGTAAATGTATTGCGGGGGATACCTCAAAACATTATGCGAACAATGATAAATATAAAACTAAAAATCACAGCGAATCTCAATTACCTAGCTAACTTTACAAGTCTAGGGCCCTTTATAATAGACTGTACTCAATGTTCAAGCTTCGGTAAGACGCACTTGAGAACAAACTCAAACTTGAGAACAGTTTATTACGTGCCTAAATCATTCAACAAACACTGGTGTCATATCTTACAGATTAAGTTTATAATATTATATTACACTAAATTATTTCGAAAATTCGTATTTGATAGTATCAGTAACGATATTTAGGTAGTAAAAGTATGCTATGCAAACAAACGATTAAGTTAGGACTAGATTGGAGTTAAAAATTAAATACTTACCTATCTAAGTATTTGACAATTTAATTTTATGATATTCTACTAAAAACACTTGCGTTGCGTAGATGTTGACGTTTAATGGGTGTTATAGTCATTGTAGTTTTGCGAACATTCTCTTGAAGATATTAAATTATTTAAATTAATATATCGATTGGGAAACATAATATTATACAACATAATATTATATCTACCTATATTTGATTTGTGGATAACAATAGGTTATGCTACCTTAGGTCTGTTCAATAAGTAGGTACAGGTTCTAACTTTTTACACAAATGAAGCATTACTTCTTACTCGTTGTTCATCATAAATATTCATTTTCGGTAACCAAGAGGAAGTTTCTCGCCTTCCCCGGACTTAGGGTAAATGTGAATATTAGTGAATTTATGAGCAAAAATGTTCGCTCTAAATATCCAATTTGGAGTGTTGCAAGTATTTCGTGAGCTAACAAAAAAATTTCAACTTGGCCAAAATCTTAATTATGACAAGTTTTTTTTTTTATATAAAGTAACGTGAATAGATTTACTTTATTTGTACATATTTACTGTGCGTTAATTAGTACACATTTTCTTTATTTCTGATTGTTTTTTACTTTAAATGGGTTATTCAGCCCAGATACTTTTTACTCAGATACTTTTACTCAGCTTTCTAAACAAAAATATATATTATTTAATATTGTATTACCACGTATTAAAAAAAATTAGACATTAATTTGTGAAACTTAACACTTAGGTAGGTACATGTAAATTACAATATATACAGTTTTCATAATTTACTAAAGCGCCTCAAATAATTTTATTCTAAGGTCACATTTGCGACGCGTAAGTGAGATACAACAGTAGCAGAAGATCATAGAAGTAGTACGCAAGTACTTACAAATAGACAAGTAAGAAAGCGATTTCCAATCTTGTATAGACACTAAAAGTTAGATTTAAATAGTAGAGAAGCACAAATTACATATTAATATACCTATAATAATTTCATTATTTGCGGTCAAACGCTCACTAGTTACGTCACTCGTATAGTCGTATCACTAAGTCTCATAGTAGGGCCTCTTCGAGTTGATCGAAGGGATCACACCATCAGTCGCTCTCGTAGACGGTCGAGTTGGAGCTCTTCCGTCGATACGGCGAGCTGAACTCGATCCTAGTGTCCGGGAGCCAGGTGTACGCAGCGCGTTCGGATGATGCGCTGGAAAAGAAAAAACACCTTTGAAATCTATTATGTAACCTTCGAACAAATAATATCTCCTAGAAATACAGTCTCTATGTGGTGTTTTTAGTGGACACTGTCAGTGACTTAGGTCTTAGGTCCCGTTCCTCTTTTTAATATCTTTACTTTGTGGTTCTCTAAAAAATTATACCTACATAATTACTTGACTAGATTTGCAGACTTATATAATGTGCTATAATAGAAAATCTTACGAAACTTCAAGTATCTAAACTATCCTTTATAGTCGAAGTTAGCGGAATCTTGAGTATATTCGGGAAGCGTTAAGCTAAATCGGTTTTCCAGTTTAACAGCATAACGCTGTCACAGAATTCCAGAAGCTGTTTCAAAGGGCTTTGCGATGAACCAAAATGTTGTTAATTTGTTGTGAGATTAAATTGATTTTCGTTAATAATAGAGCCGCTATCGGTGAAATAATAAAGCAACATTTTCCTTTCACATTTTGTTGTTTATCCGCGATGAACTCTTAAACTACTAAACCGATTTTAATCAAATTTTACACACTATGTGCAGTTTGATGAGATAGGATAGGATAGTTTACAACTCAATTTATGACGCAAACGAAGTTGCGAGAATTTTATTTTAAGTTAGGTATATACCTATGTTATAAGCTTAAATGATTTACTTTAGGTATATACCTATCATTATTTTTCTAATTTTATAAAAAAGGTAAGCCATTGCGTGTTGAATCTTATTAACTGTAACATAACAGCAGTAATTTCGTTCATAAACGTATGCCATTAAAAATGCGTTCAGAAGCAACTGGCCAGCTGATTGTCCTACTTTCGATTCAGACATTACATGGCTTGTAATTAAATAAAACTTCCGCATGATTCAGATCAGTGAGCTTCTGTTAAAAGATTGGTTCAATTTGTTTTATTTTCGTCTTTACAGAACACCTAATAAGAAACTAAGTACCTATATCAAATTTTATTTGAAATAAATCTAATATATAAAATACACGTGTCACAGTGTGTGTCACCAAACTCCTCCGTAACGGCTGAACCGATTTCAAGGAAATTTTGCATACAATATTTCATACTTCTAAGTGCTGCTTTTAACTAGGCGTTTCGAAGTTCGCGGAGTCAGCTAGTATACCTATAAAGTTAATTTGAAAAAAAAAAATTGTGAAACTTATCGTACCTATATCTATATCTGCATATAAAAATGCTTCGTTTGAAGTAGCAATCGACTTAGAGAAACTTTTTTCTAAATGGGAAAAATCTATTAACTTGTACACTTACAACAAACTATCTTAACTACTACTCCTTACCGTAAGCCAGACGTTTTATATTAGGTTTTAGAACTACATTAGATCTAGGAAATTCTCGGCAGTCCCTATGAGATTGAGTATAAGTTTTTCTGCACGAAATCGAGGAACATCGTATATTGATCCAATAATGAAATGAAAATACTGAACAAGTTTGCTTATTTACAAATGATCCCCTCATTAATAACTGAATAAAAATACATAAATGTATAAAGCATTTACGTCAGTTGAATAATAATCTCTTGATTCTACAATAAATTGAAGAAATTTGATTCCTTTATGGAATAAGCAGTGCCTTTGTACTTGAATTTTGTTAATGTCAATTTTTATGTGTAATTTTGTGTGTACCTACATATATAAATTAAAAAAAAAACATTAAACCAAAGTTTAAAGAACTGTTTCAGTACCATTAAAACTGGTTTTAAAATTAATTCACGACATAGGACAGAATTTTATTGTACAATTATTTACAAACAATGCCGTAAAACGTAGAAAAACCTTTAACCTATATGCGCTACCGCAAAATGTAGCCCAAAACGCACTGAATTAGACTTCAATGCTGAACCGGGATTGCAACTGTAGCTATAAACGCTGGAACACGCCTGTCCATTCGGGAAGCCATTTAGAGGCACTTAACACATCAATATTTCGAGGTTTTCGCTGTGGGAAATTGAAACGTTCTATTTTCATTTAAAACTTGATAGTTTTGCCATGTTTTCCTTTACTTTTACACGTATTAAAATTTATCAGTAGCCTCAGTAGGTAAACGTAGTCTAAATCGGAATGATAAATAAATGAAAAAGTACCTAACAGTAAATACTACTATTATAATTAGAAAGTCTATTTTTGTATTAGTCTATTGTAGTCACGGTGATTTTAAGTCAAGGTTTGCAAAACAACACGCAGTTTATTTGAGGAAAACACCAACGAACAAGAACAAACAACGACCTTTTAATAATTAATTCTGCGACATATTTTGTTATTTTAATTAGGTATAGGTACTTCGTTAAATTTCACGAGCATAACCAATAAGTTCCTTCCGAAAAAAGACGAAATGTAAGAACAGATTTGTTGTCTTTCTAAATGCCGTTAAAAACGGATGCTATCGTATAACGTATATCTCGGATAGTTCCGAATAAATTCGCTGCTCATTAAGAGATGTTCGTATGTCAACACCATGCATGCTATTTGGAGCATGGCGAGTGGTACGATGAGTTGGTTTGAGAGATCGTGTGTTTTTTTAGTTACGGCATAATTTTCACATTTACAGGGTTTTTATGTTATAAAAGTGGTAGAGTTTTGTAGCTGGAGTTTTTGGGTGTGGTTTGCAAGTGTTATAATAATTATTAATTGAACAAAATAATGGACTAGGTACTCGATCTTCTGGGTTAAGAAAGAAGACTTTTGTACAAGGCATTGTAGATCTCGAAGAATCTTTTCTAAACTATCTTCTGGTCAGACCTATCACTGTTCGCTTTCAGAACGTTACTTCGTAATGCTTCTATTATCGTATTTCTCAAGTTCAAAAGCTCAGCAGTAATATGAAGTGAGCCTTTATTTGTTATCAATTAGATACAAGATTTGAACCTAAATTTCTATGTAATGGGTTACCTAACTTTACCCGTCTGCATGTTCCTGTCCTGCTACAAATGACAAATATTGCTTTGGCCATTGCATAATGAAATAATTTGTATCAATAAAAACATTGGAAAATACCTACATAATAATAAACTGACAACTACAAAAGAACTGGTAATCCATTTTGATTATAGCCTCCAGCTATTTACGGTTCCTTGATAATACCTATACCTACCAACATTTTAAACAACATTTTCTTCTAGTCTATTTTTAAGTAGTGCATAAAAGATTCTATTAAATTGCAAACTATAAGTTATAGACTCGTAGCATTATTACTGAAATTGATAGCAGTTTACCGAAGTATAATTACACTGTTACAATAATTGTATTGCGCTATCAGACTATTAAAACTACTTACTTACTTTCAATAATGACGAGTACTTTAAGGAAAATATCTATTGTCATTTTTTTAGTAAAAATATTTTAATTTTTTAGTCAGCACAGTCATTATAAGTCTTATAGATTTGAAGTCACATGGATAGATATGTAGTGTGTACATTTTTCTGTAGTAGTAAATTTTATACGTATGACATTGTACTGACGTTAGGTAGGTACTTATTAAATAGATAGACCAAAATATTTATTATAATAGGTAAATTATATAGCTAAACTGCCCTTGAAATCATAATAAATAACGCTTTACTCTCACAGTCCCATCCTATACTGGGACTCGCTGTATTGTGGGGTGCCATGGACACACACAAAGACAATCACACAAACAACCAGATCGAAAACAGAAAATTTAGTCATTTAAATATCTGCCCCGCCAGGAATCGAACCCAGTTCTTCTCGTATGGCTGACCGTTATATAAAAACTACACCATACGGGTCGTCCACTAATACTTATTTCAAAACCAAACGTGAGATGATTCGTTCTCAGCTTCAAGTAGTACTTACATCTATCTACCACCTACGTATTCCAGAAGCATGTGAACAAACAATCATATTTAACTAGCTGTACCTACGCGTTGTATTGGTCCTGAATGGCTAGGGGTCAACGGCATTGACATACTACGTACGAAGGAGCAGCTAGCAGCTTAACCACCAAGAAATAAATGTGAAAAGAAAATTATTTTCACGGGAATAACTTCTTTGGCGACTGCGCGACAAGATTGGAATATATTTTAAAATATTAGGGTAAGGTTGCCGATATTGTACCAGTTAACGAACTTTGCAGGCTGACACAAAAACTATGTAACTTATGAGGA
>DWBH01001136.1:0-10199 GCA_018230765.1 Ernsta delagoae
TTTCGAAAACTCGATTCTATTCAAGTGGAGTGGAGATCATTATCTCGTCTATCTTCAAATTAATTTCATAATAAGTAGTCAGTAAACAGGATTCTAAAATTCTAACTATAAAAAGGCTCATTATTCTGTCATTATTTTTTCGATAACGACCTTTTATTCTGATTTTTATATTCTTCAGTGTAGTAACTACCTACGTACACACTTACTTCTTAGTTTTTATTTAAAGAAACCCATGAGTAAGTAGGTAAGTACTATACAACTTTCCATCCGATGATAGGAATTTCCTGCCTCTTCCTATATTATGTCATCATGTGATAGCCATTAACGTTCTTTTTTAATGCTGCTATTAGTGGCGCAGTCACTATTATCCACGAGAAAAGTGAGGAAGGTGATATCTATCTGTATTGCAGTTCCTGAAGCCACAATAATTTACCCTTATGACATAATAATTGTTATTACTAGTTAATAACATTTGTCATGTTTCTACAGAACACATTATTTTCTTCTTGAGAAGTACTTAAAGAGATTATAAATAATGATTATACTTACAGGTATATTGTATTAATATATTGTGTAATTAATATAAAATGGTATTTAATATTATTACAAACCATTTATACTCTAACCTCGAGTTACTTTAAAGAATTTCCTTACAAATTACAGCTCTACCTAACTTTTAAATAATGTAATGGAGCCGCATTAGTTTACCTAAAAGACTAAAACGGTTCATGTTAAAGTCGAAAGACGCGTCAGTACCTCAACGTCAGCACTTAATCTGCCCTCTGTTATTTATAAGATCGCTGTGTAATTAAAACCGTAAAACAGACATTTTAGGAGAGAATCACGTACCCACACTTTAAAAAAATACCAACCTGATAAAAGAACCGTATAATAGATTAGGAAACAATATACCAAAATTGTTAAGAAAGCTTCTAAGAGTATTAAGATTTGATTGAAATTAGTTACATAGTGTAATGGAGCGTTCACAAAAAGTATGTCATATAATCCACTACGTTCATAATATACCTACTAAGGTAATGAATTTGCTAGGCCCCAGGGAAACATTTCCAGGAAGACATTAAGTGTACGATAGGTACCTGTAGTCGGTTTGCATTTAATCGTCCTCAGGGATTAACACCCGGACTAAAGGATCCTGCAAAATTACAATTCGGCGGTCTACGAATTGGTGTCTACTAAGTCTTAGGTATGTAATATGTAAATACATTTATTGTATATGTATAAACTATGATGTCAAATAGCTTCTTATAAATAATTTTCATATGAATTGATTGGCTTCACCCCTTTAGATCTTACTGGTCTCTTCCCATAACCGTGGTAAGCCTGAAGTACGTATATTCTACTACGCTACTTCAATGCGGGTTGATGTAGTTGTAGATAAACAAGATCCATTCAAACATACATATGTTAGATATACACATATATATTTGATTGGATCGAATCGAGGAAAGACTAAATTATATTTATTACATTGTTATAAACAAACTGTTTCTAGGTTTAAAGAGTTTTAATTCTCTTCATAGATTTATTTACTAACACCTTAATAAAGTAAAAGGGAATAAAGACACGTATTACGATAGGTATACTTGTAGGCTTAACTCATACTATACTGACGCAGATGTTACCAGTACCGTATATACTTTTTCAGGGTCCCGCATACGTGACTTGGGACGTGAATCCCCATAAATCCGACGTAATGAATTATGTACGTGAAATATTCACCCCCAGTAACGTCACCTTCGATATTTGGTGGTAATGTAAGACATTGTATGCTTGGATTCAGAAAATTAGGTGTTTTCCGTGTCGACAAAATCTTGTTTCATTTTTAAAAGGTGAGGGAAAAATACCTTTTTGTCCGATACTTAGTTCCAATACTATGAACTATTACTATGCTCATTGACTTTTTGCTCATATTTAAAATATTGTTTATGAAACTTTGTTGTCGACACTATACAAAAATTTCTTTGGTTCTACTTGGACCAGATTTGATCCAATTATAGTAATACAGGCATAGTCAGCAAAAAGTGTCTTATAAAAAAATATTTCAATCGCCTTTCGTCCAGCGAAAAATAGCTTCTTTTGATAAAGCTTATTTACGTACCTACCTACCTACCTAAGAATTCTCCTAAAGGTGTCAACCACATACAGATAACTATTGTTATATAAGTAACCCGCCTTGTGAAATCCGTATATCCATACATAGCCCGAAGAGTGACCTAAGAGATACTTACCTATTCTAACACTTAGAGAGCTAAAATTTTACCAAAAGCGCAAAAACAATAGGTTATTTATCATGGAAAATTTAAATTTATTGTATTACTTACTTAAAGTCTCTTTATAAGGTTCATGTACCGTTTATGGCAACTAAATATTATACAATTTATCTTCAAGATATTTTAGAAAACTGGTATTGCGGGTTGTAAATTACGGGCTATGGAACAAAAGTCTTTACCTCTACCCATTTAACAATTCAAGTCTATGTCATAGTAAAAGTGCTTGAGATGCCACATGCCTACAGATAATACAATACGAAATAATAAGACGTTTATTTTAAATAACCTTTATCTTATTAAATAAAAAGTAATGTCAATTAGCAATCATAAAATTTTATGACTTTCACTTTCATACAGTGGAAATAGTAATTTGTTTTAATTTAATGACATTGCCGATAGGTGATAAAAATAATATGCAGGATAAAATAACTAAAATAGAAATTTGATTACCATGTATTGTTTGTATAGTCTCCAGTACTTAATTAAAGCTACCTAAAGCACACTATAACATTAAACTTAGTAACGACTGCGTTTTAAATCTATCTGTGCGACATTATGACTTGACCTGTGGGAAAAATGTACATAATCTAACTGTGATATCTTTTTTGACTTTTGACTCAGGATTTGGTCAACATCCCGACTATTTGTTTTTGCTAACAAAAACACTACGAAGATTTAAACACCTGCAGTCCTGCATTAAAAGAACAAGCAGAGATTCCTTCATAATCATTTAGCTAACGCATCAAGATTTAGCTTATAAGCTACCTATCTATACCAGAATAGGTGATAAGCTATTCTAGTAAGTTAATTATAATTTCCTTTTTTGTTTTTACTTCTGACGAGAGGTAGCGACGCGCGCTGTCATGCGAAGCGGGGACACAATTAATCGCAAAAAGGCGCATGAACACTAATGTGATTATCTCTTCAATTTGAAGCGGCTAGTGATACGAATAGCATTGTTTTTAATTATTAAATATTTTACATCGTTTGAGGTGTGTGTGCTACTGTGACTTGAGAGAGAATTCAATCTTTAACGTTCTTTTGTTTTAGTTTTAATTAAAAGATCCCCTATATTATTATCATCTACATAAAAATATTGCCTATATTTTTATGTAGATGATAATATCTTATCTAGTTGTATCTGTTAGTGAACTTAATTCTTTAAAAAGAGGAAACTTGTCCGATAAAAACAAATTTGCATAACAAACTTATCACAGTTTTCATCACACATTATTCGTGTAGCCACAACTCAAACAGGTAACACGTCTCTAGAAACTAGGAAATTCGCTCATAAAATCTGACCACACCGTTGAAACAACTTAACCACAACACGTTTGAGCTGCTCAACGCACTCACTCATGAAAATTGTTCAAAACTGGAAAGCATTAAGCAGTATGACATTATAAATGACCTCAAACAAGACATTAAGATTGGTCAGGACGTGAGAGAAAGTGCGAAGTGAGAGATTCTATTATGCAGACTTCTATTTACATAGGAAAATAAGATTTAAGTGAAATGTGCAGCGGGATGTCTGCTTTTAAGCTTTTAACTTTAATACAGCAAAAGCAACATCATTATTGGTTGCACAAAAATGCTGGGTAGTTACAACACGTATTATTAAGCGACATTCTTGTGCATATAGAGTTTAATTAAAATAGTCTAATTATATCTAAGTAGGTATTACTTTTATATAGTGATGACAGATTTGCATTCAAATTGTCTTTTATAAAGTCTGAATCATATAATTCTTAACTCATTCAAGTCTAAGTAATAGTAAGTGATCCCAAAACTTATTTTATTTATGTAGATTAGTATGTCAAAAATATTCACGAAATTAAAATTCAAATTCAAGATGTCTTGAAATTAGACCGGAACTTTACATGACCCGTAACAATGATAACACAGTATGTAAAGATTACTTAACATTAATGCAAATTAATTACATTGCTACGTAAAATAATTACCTACTTACCTAATAATAAGTATTAAAAATGAAAGAGGAAGACGGGCAAAGTGAACCAACTCGAATTTCGAAAATAAAAGTATTCTAACGTCTACAAAAATCGAAAAAATGACGTTCTTACCACAATTCAGCGATGTGAATAAATAAGATAAGCAAAAGTATGTGGATTCACAATAATTGAGCTACTTGGTTATTTTCGTTATGACAGCTGTCAATTCCATAACAATATTAACGGTCAATTACGCAAGAAATGGCCATAAGTAGTTCCTCTGTTGACAATAACGTGCGTGGATTAATGTAATTATGAGCACGTACAAACAACTGTGTGAACGTAAATTGTATTGTCACTTGAAACAATCATAATAATGTATTTGATTCGAGTGAAAGCTTATTATTTGACGGACATTGTAGTAAATTAGTTAGTTAGTTGTACGGTGTTGAATTTCGAATTTCCGGATGGCATTGTACAATTTCTATTATACTAACGAGAACCAATAAAGATGTTATGACAGCTATCTAAAATCAATTAAAATCAATTATAAATATAATGAATAAGATAATTTTTTGGACAAGTGATCTAGATGAATATTCTCAACACTGTGATATTTAAAGTATCTTTCTATTTGCTCTTGACCCAAAATTTTGTTATTTATGGGTGTCCCATAACTCTTTTTGTTGCGTTTTATGAATTTTTATATTATAACACGAGGAAATATTAGACCAAAATATTTACATAATTTACGTAGCTACATTATCTTGCAGTGTTGATGTCTGTTAAAATAAATTAAAATACTTTTGCTACATTATTATCTTCATCATTGTATAACTCATAAAATAGAAACAGTTTTTATGTAATAATTATAATAATTTATAAGCCAAATATATACTAGACAACAGCCTAACATCATAATGGTCAAATACTAAACTAGAAGCCAGTGTAATTAACAAACTATGAATAAACTCAAGTGAATGTAGAATTGTAGAACGTTGGCGGGAAGTGTGTCACTCAGAAGCCATTGTAACAAGAAGTATCCATATAAATATGAGATTAATTTTAGCTAGCACTAGCGCATTACTCTTAGATACATGCAGTATGTAAAAAACGTAAATGTGTTCTAAAAAGCTTGAACTCGTATTAATGAATACTCAAAACTAGAGAAAGACAATTCAACTATAAAACTTTTAACGTAAAATTTGCATGAAATATACATAGTTGAAAAGTCAACAGTCACAATATGAAATATTAGAATACAAATATACAATGTAAGTAGCTATGTGCTACGACAACTTGTTAAAAGTAGGTACTTTTATGTTGGTATCTTATTTGACTAACTAGCCAACTACACCTTTTCGTTCGTTTTCGAGACTTTGAACTGTCAATTTAAAATGTCAATTTCGGGCACAATCATGTGCACTCTTGGTTTTATTTCATGAATGTATCTATTCTACCACCTGAGGACTATTCGTCATGATTGTGACAGCACACGGTGATAGATATGTCTTCGTGCGGCACGAAATCTTGCCTCGACGTGGATATTTTATGTTCCAGAGACAACATGAGTAGGTATTGAAAGTAAAGTTCAGAATGAGAGTTTTGAGAAATGTTTCGACGTGATATTTTCCAATAGATAGGTACGTCAAGCTTTGTAATTTCTATGCTTTATTATAATCTAGGCCTTAGAATATATAGGCTTTATTATAGTAGTTGAGTTGTTAATACTTAAGTAGTTGAGTGTAACTGTGACTGTACCTAATTACCTACTAAAAAGATTAAAGAAAACTTGGTACATAATTTTAGCGCTTTAATCAATCGAATATTAGTGGACCAACTGGGCCGCCGAGTAAAATATCAATAAATATGATTGCAACATGCTTTAATTATGAACAACTTGGTGTCCGCTTACTTTTAGACTTTATACAGAATATCATGAATAATATATTATTTAGTACCTAAGTATTTATCAGAAAAACTTCTAGGATATTATCAGCAGGTGTGCCGTGGATATAAAAACATTAGATAGCTTATAGTGGCCCGAGTCGATGGAAGCCATACGTTAAAGGTTTTATGGGTGAAAATGTGATTTTTTCTAGTCTGAATACTTAGATAATAGTGGCAAAATTATATCGATTCTTGAACTATTTAAATATTTGCAATGTATCTGCATTAGTAATCCGAGTTCATATGCATTGATTGAAATGCAATTTTTCAACTTATTTTCTTCAAAGAAAATTTATAAATAAAATCTAATATTCATAGATTTAATTGTTATCCATTATGACTTATTATAAAAAATTATATAATATGTAGTTGCAAATTTACTAAATTAAAATTACTTATATACATATAGCTATGTACTTGAATATTATGTGAAATTTAGTAAAATTATATTATATACCGTCCGTCTCTATCACATTCTCTTTATGTAAAAAACATAAGTTAACCGTATAAGTAAATAACATTGATTGTATCTTCAAAGGACTAGTGAACAAAGACAAAAGATTTCTCAATCGTAACAAGCCCTGACTATCAATCAGGCTGGCTTTAGGGTGATCCCATCTATTTTTGTGACGTAGAGCTTCACGCAGAAGCGATTTTGTACACAAGGGGCGATTCTCTAATTGATTGGTGGTCGTTGACCTCAGCCAATAAGAGATTCAATGGATTGTGCTTAGTGACTTTATTAATTAGATTGGCTGACTCTATTCTACTAGTGTATCTAATTATCTATAGATTTATGTAGTAAGTACAGGGATTAAAACTAATGAAACAAGAATTGAAATAAAAAAGCAAAAAAATATGGAAAAATCCTAATGCCGTAGACGTACGTATGATAAGTATAATAATATTATTTAACTACTATTCTCTTCTACCTACTGTTACATCCTCTGATCGTAAAATTGAGATAATAGGATACTATTTTTACTTTTTGCCAAGGAGTACCTGAACACTACTCGGTTGTGCATTTTAAAATTCTTTGACGTAAGAAGTTATTAAGGAAGGGCTGTATAGTCCTTCAAATCTATTTTCTAACAGACTTTACCTTCCCTACTTACCTAATTAGTAAAAATGCCTTGTAACAAATACGAATGATCCTTGAAAATAACATTACCTACTCGTTGCAGTAAGTGTGAACTGAATCACCACTGAAACTTTGCACACAATGACTGTTCTGTACATTGGGAGTTTGCAAAGTATGTCAGTATTATACAATGTTAAGAAATGTGAACTTATCTTACTTTCAAAGCCGTACTTAGGACTCTGTTCGACGGTGCGAGATATCGCATACCAACCACCAATTATTTGTTTTACGACATCTAGAGGTTAAAATACATTATGTAAATTATTATTAGAATAACTGCGCCACGGTCCAGGATATGCACATCAGTCATTACAGACGCACCGTGGTATTTTCGTGCATGATATCGCGCGCGGTGTGCGGGACCACATTTCGTGAGACAGTAGCCTTATTGTAGTTATTGTTAAGAAATGCGAACGATAAACAAAAGGTGCACTTAACAACGAGTGTAGTGCGAGGTCGCTACCACCGGATCCGGTGGTTCTCACACTCATTAGCAAATCTTTGAAGGTCATCTGATTCTTCGAAGGCGAATATGTACGTAAGTACCTATGGTTGGCAGACGGGATACCTAGTTGTTAACTTATGAATTATGAAGTATTGTTGCATTATTGCAGTCCACAGTTCAAGTAATATTTAGGAATGCTTTTTTATAGTTACTTATACGATAAATAATAATAGGTGCTAAGTATATTAGAACTTGGTTGGTCAATGGAAACTTATGGTTTGATTCTATGAAATAGGGGGAATGAGGTGTCTACATATTATCATGCAAGTATCCAAAAAGAGGGGCTTGCGTGCGGCTGATGAATGTATTTAAAATGTATACCATGTGCAACGAACACCCAGTTAAGAAATCAAGTAAGTATTTAAACTTAACCTTAGGGTCATTTGATCCAATTCGCGGCTGGTCCAACGCTCAAAAAAATTTAACATTCAAAATAATGTGTGTTTAGTCAAGCAAGAATAAAAAAAATCGTACGATACATAGTACTTTGCTTAGTCCATTTGAAAGTAAACTTGCGTAACAAAACAGTTCATGGTAGCTATAGATAGATTGTCGATAAAGATTAACATTTCACGATAAGGGCGTTATAAATCTTAGTCATGGTGTTTTATCGCTGTTCGTACCCCTTGTTAAGGTAGGTTATTTTATTTTCATATAAGATAGGTATCTAGTTTGCGTTAAGTTTAAAAAACGTTTCATACAAGTATCTAAAACAGATATCTTTAAATATTAAAGGTTTTTAATACTTAGGTAATATACAAATCATTAAGAAGTTAAAAATTGTATGTGTAAAATTTATCAGCTATTCTATTCTATATCTATACTACGATATCGTAATGTAGTGTAATGATCTACTTAGCTCTAGCACCAATTTACGAGGACATTCATCGTTTTTCATAACAAAATATAAAAAAAACCACTTGAAAGCATCTGCCCGATATACACCCAATTCAATTATTCATAGAAGCTCTTACGCCATAATTTCTAAAGGCAGAACTTCGAGGACCCTTACGCTCCTAATTGCAATAAAAGTTATAAGAACCTTACTTTTCACTTATAACGAAGCTAATTTTTTCACAAAGTGTCTGGGAAAAATCAGGGCATAGTTGAAAAAGTAGATATATACCTAATTATTTTGAAATAAGATTTGGTAAAAAAGATAAGCTGAAGTTTATAAGAATTTGTAAAATGGATGTAAAACTTATTTTGGGCGTAAGCTTTTATTGCAGGAATGCCACTAAAAATATAATTTATTTAAGGAATGTAAGGTTATCTAAGAAAACTAATATTTCAGAGTTCCCTCAGAGATACCCAAAAGTTAAGTATAAGTACTTAGTAAAGTACCTACCTACTTTCAGACTGTAATATTTACTTATTCAATATTTATTTAATACCTACATACACTATTCTTAATATTTGCACAATTTAATAAACTTTGAGAACATTTATACCCTAGATAATAAAATATTTAAATGTTGTTTTAAGTTCTTCCTCCAAGACAGGGAGTGAATGTAGGGTCTTTACTGGTTGCGCAACAAATAAAATTACGATAACTATAGTTACAAAATTTCCGGTGTATGACTGTTTGAGCACAGTTTGAAATCCTGTCGCAATATAGGGTAAGAGAAGGCTTAACTTGAGGCGGAATAGGTTTTCGTAATAGCATAGGTAATATATTAGTCATTATATCCCCAAATTCAAATCTATATTAAACCACACGAGTGTCTTAGAAGTTGAATCTAAGGATGTTGATGTGGAAAATACAATATCTCGATGAAAATGATATAATTAGTGTGTGAGACATTTTGCTACCTACAGTCTCAACTTACCGCTTACTTACTTTCAGAATATTATTAGATTTCAAGATATCGCACGCTTAATATTGAAGTGACCGAATTCAAAATTTGTATAAAATGAGTTAGATACACAATCATCTTTAATTCAACGAGATCTATGGAATGCTCCAAGAAACTTTTAAAAATGTTGTTCTATACTGCTTCTATAAAGTTATTGGTCTCTTTTACACTCATAAGTTTGAATACGCTTTTTTAAAATTACACTGACTAATTCATTATTCGCTCGACCGGTCCAAAGTTTATTTAGGTGTTTACACCTGCTCATTTGTTTTAAAAGAGACCTATTTAGTATGGAGTCTATTTAATACTCAATTTGTTCTTTTATTGTATCATGATTTACGTTTTAAGTCTGTTTGATATTAAAATTTTAAAATCTTTTTAAAACCCATTATTATTTAAGTCATTTTAAAAATAAAAACTGAGTAAATTTTTTCGACATTTCTGTGTGATTCAGTATTAAGTCTATTTGATACAAATAATGATAATGAGTTTTTAGTTACATTC
>DWBH01001137.1:0-10197 GCA_018230765.1 Ernsta delagoae
AATGCACGTTTCCGAACGCGGACATGACAGATGTCAATTTGGTGTTGGCGCGATCAGTGACAGTGACTTTTCTAATTGAATCAAAAACTTGTAACGATTTGCCGGATCTCAATGTGTAATAAACTAATTGAATGGGCCTGAATAATTGTATTAATTACCTATATAGTCGAGCTAATCTGCCTAGAACACAAGAAAATACGCAAACACTGTGCCGGCGAAATCATATGGTGACCCCGACGTGATTAAATTCATCGGCGAATTCTAAATTCGAGCGGTTCAGGACCGTTGGAAAGGAGACAAAGGAATTCCTATCTACAACAAGGAGACGAACTCAACTTGAGGATCCCGCCAGCTGGAAGCTGCAGCCATTTATCCCAGGGGAGTACGCCCAATCCTTTATCTATATTTTTATTCCATCTCCTATAAAAACTCGTCGATTCCGTTGATAGCTCGCGTCAAGTTATTCAGGCCTACCTACATGCCTACATTTTGTCAATACAAATTTAACGTTACAACATCCTTTTTGTTATTTTCATCACTTGTTTTACGATTACTACAACTATTTTTCCACAGAAAACAGTGAAATAACATCCTATTCTTTATTTATAACCGTAAGTTCGATTAAAGTTACCTACGTTTCTACGTGTCATTTAGCGGCACCATACATCTTTATTATTTTTCGAAACTTCAAAGTTTTTGCTACTATAAACCAATATCACTGCATAATTAACTAAGGCACGTCTATATATACCAATTCCAGGTGAGATTGGACGTTCTGGCTGGCGAAGTATTAAATAACAAACAAATAAATCGGTGAGTGTCGCGGCGCTTTCCAACTGCGCACCGTGTCGCCGCTCGTGTCTCGCACATAACAGGTTCAATCAGCTGTCCCGGCCTGGTATGTAATCTATTGTTTGACTATTAAGAGTTCACGTTCGCAAGTATTAACGTTTTTATTTACATTTTAGTGTGTGTTCATTATTCGTAGTAATAAAATGTCGAACCTTAAGGAATTAACCACGCAAAGAGGATCTATTAGGGCACGATTAACTGTATTTGAAAACTATTTGAAGCCATTATTAGATGTAAAGGTTACAAATAGTGTCTATGTTAATGAGTTACGTTTGAGACTGAACAAAATTCGCGAGTTGAATACTGCTTTTGATGATATTCAGACACAAATAGAATTGTTGGATGATAATTTTGATAAACAAATGGAGGAACGTCAAATAACAGAAGATAAGTGTTTTAAATTAATTGCTCAGGGTCAAGCGTTGCTCGAATTTTTTGAAGGTCAACAAAATGATGATTCATCCTCAACTAAATCTAAGTCCTTAGTAAACTTGAAGTTGCCACCTGTACAGATCCAACCCTTTGATGGGGATTCAAGTAGCTGGCTTTCCTTTAGAGATACCTACTTGTCGCTCATTCATAATAATGATGATATTGCAGACATAAACAAGTTTTATTACTTAAAACAATATTTGAAGGGATCGGCAAGTAAGGTGATAGATTCGGTGACCATGTCAAGTAATAATTATGACGTTGCATGGTCCCTACTTTGCGATCGTTTTGATAATAAACGGCTATTAATTAATGAACATATAAAGGCTTTATTTTCGATTGAATCTTTACAACGTGAATCAGAAAGGGGCCTACGGAACATTGTTGATAATTTATCAAAAAACCTAAGTGCCTTAAAATCATTGGGTGAGCCCACAGACAAGTGGGATTCCCTTATAATTTATATGGCCTCTGCGAAGCTAGACAGTGTGACAGCCAGGAAGTGGGAGGAATCTAGGAGTGATAAGGAGTCCCCTACATTGGACGATTTTTTTGCATTCTTACGTCAACGAGCTACTGTTTTAGAAACAATGCATACTAGTAGGTCAAATGATTGCAGTGTGAGAAATGAAAGGCGTTTATCCAAATCAAAATCATTTTTATCTTCATCCAGTGATACAACGCCAACTGAAACTTGTGTAACCTGCAAACAAAATCATAAATTACATGAATGTCCTAAATTTAAGTTACTACCTCTTAATCAAAGAATTTCAACAGTCACTCGGTTTTCGTTATGTACAAACTGTCTTCGTGGTGGTCATCAGCCGTATCAGTGTAGACTCAGCGGTTGCCGCATCTGCAAAAGAAAACACAACACATTATTACACAAACCATATGTACAAACACAACAACAATCACTACAAAGAAATGAAATTCCTACAAGTGTTAATAACTCTAATACCGAGAATTCTACGTCAACTACAACAAATGATACAACTAATACCACTAATTTCAGTCCCTCCACAACTGTTTCTATGTCTGCTGTCACTGCCAACCAGGCTCTTCTCTCTACGGCCTTGGTCAAAGTGACAAACAATGACACCATTTATACTTTGAGGGCTATACTAGATAGTGGTAGCCAATCGTCATTTATATCCGAAAGGGCGCGAGAGCGCATCGATTCTATCAAAAATAAAAATGTTTGCCAAAGTGTATCTGGTATTGGTAACGCAACATTCAACTTGACAGAACACTGTTATTTAAATTTATCTTCATTTCATACCAATTTTAAAACGACTATTAAATGCTATGTTTTGCCTCGTATCACAGATAATGTGCCTCAAGTACCTATACAAGTCCAACAATTTAATATTCCCATTAATATCCACTTAGCTGATCCACAGTTTTATGAGCCCAGTGAAATTGATTTACTCTTAGGCGCGGACATTTTCTGGGATTTAATGGGAACTAGGAAAATTAAACTAGGGCACAACCAGCCTACACTATGCGAAACTCAACTAGGGTACGTAGTAGCCGGTCCAATGAGTACATACTACTATAACAATCATTCTAATAAAATAAGTTGTCAATTTTCACAAGCCATCAGAGATCAACTTACAAAATTCTGGGAAATTGAAGAGATTCCTAAGGAAACTAAAACTGAGCTACAGGACGATTATTGCGAACAACTCTTTGTTGAAACTACATCTCGTGATGATAGTGGTAAATTTTGTGTACAAATACCTTTAAAGAACTCCTCAGATGCATTAGGAAATTCATATAATATGGCTGAAAAGAGGCTAATTCAATTAGAAAGAAAATTACAAAACAAACCACATCTGAAGGAAGATTATCGTAAGTTTATTCACGAATATGAAAATATGGGTCATATGACAGAAGTAAGTCGGCCTAACTTTGGTTGTTATTTGCCGCACCATGCCGTTATACGGGAGAGCAGTGAAACCACCAAATTAAGAGTGGTGTTTGACGCGTCCGCGAAGACATCGTCGGGTGTGTCGTTTAACGATGTACAACATGTAGGTCCCGTTGTTCAGGATGACTTGTTTTCAATTTTATTGCGGTATAGACAGCATAGGTTCGCGGTTTCTGGCGATGTAGAGAAGATGTACCGCCAAATATTGGTTAAACCTGATCAAAGACACTTGCAAATGATCTTGTGGCGCGATGAGCCCTATCTGCCCATCAAGTGCTATGAGCTAAATACTGTAACTTACGGGACTGCATCTGCCCCATTTTTAAGTACGCGGTGCCTACTAAAACTCTCACAAGACTGTAAAGATGAAACAATTTCTCAACAAATTAAAGAAAATTTCTACGTAGACGACTTCCTTTCAGGAGCCGATTCCGAAGCAGAGTTAAGTCATATAATTAACTCAGTTGTATCAGTGCTTAGCACAGCTAATTTTCCATTAAGGAAGTTCCGAACTAATGCTCCTAACGTTTTTGAAGGCAATTCAGATATCCTAACACCCAAGGGTTTAGATTTATCGGCTGAAGGTAGTGTGTTGGGGTTGAAGTGGAATCCAGCTAAGGATGTTCTTCAATTTCCTGTAAATATTCAAGGTCAAACACCTACCACTAAAAGAACAATTTTATCCATGTCAGCTAAACTTTTTGATCCTCTTGGTCTACTCAGTTTAACTACAATCATACCTAAGATAATTCTTCAAAAACTATGGCTTACGAAACTAGACTGGGATGATAAAATAGACACTAAACTTGAAAGGGAATGGCTTAAATTCACGACAGATTTAAATGAAATATTGGATATTGAAATACCGCGATGTGTCTTAATACCTAACGCTACAAACATACAGTTACACTCTTTTTCAGACGCGTCTCAATCAGCATATGCTGCTGCCATCTACCTTCGATCAGTGGATGAAGTCGGAAGGGTGTCGGTTCAATTGCTGTGTGCAAAAACGAAGGTAGCCCCGGTTAAACCTACTACAATCCCCAGGCTCGAGCTTTGTGGTGCTCTACTGTCGGCCCGGCTTAGTACCAAGGTGCTGAAGGCCCTTAGATGTAGAATTGATAGTGTTTTTCATTGGACCGACTCTACAATAGTTTTAGGATGGCTAAAGTCTGAAGCTCGCGAATTGAAACAGTTTATATCTAATCGGGTGATAGAGATTCAAGAATTAACTTCTTCGTCTTCGTGGAATCATGTTCCCGGTGAACAGAATCCTGCAGATTTAGCATCACGCGGTGTAAGCCCTAAATTAATTAAATCCTCCACTATTTGGTGGAATGGACCCCCATTCCTAACAAGAGATCAATTTGATTGGCCAAAAATACCTACAACGGGAAATATATTCGAATTACCTGAAAGAAAAGCTTATCCTAAAAATAAAAATATACTACAAACTACTACACTAAATACTACTACTACATGCACTACACTAAATACTACTACTACATGCAATAAACTAAATACTAATACTATACTTACCCAAGGCCTCAATAAAGTTGTTAACTTCGAAAGATTCTCGAAATTCACAACTTTACAGAGATCTACAGCTTATGTCCTAAGATTCGTTCATAATATACGAAATAAAAATGAAAAAATAAAAGGTAACTTAACTCTTAATGAACTAAATTCAGCCCTAACTTTATTAATTAAATTTCATCAAAGTGAATGCTTTTCTAATGAATTAAATATTCTATATAAAAATAAAAACTTACCAAATAACTCGAATATTTTGTCACTCAGTCCATTCCTTAATGATAAATTTATTATATGTGTAGGTGGTCGCATCCAAAATTCATCTGAAAATTATAACAAAAAACATCCAATATTATTAAACTGTAATCATAATTTTACTAAACTACTTTTTATGCACTTTCATAAAAAATTACTACATTGTGGACCACAGGCTTTACTGTATAACATTAGAAACGAATTCTGGCCTCTAAGAGGTCGAATATTAGCAAGAAGCACAGTAAACAATTGCAAAATATGTAAAGTAATGAAAGCTAAATTTACAAACCCAATTATGGGAAACTTACCCACGCCTAGAGTCACTCCCAGTTCACCGTTTCAAACAAGTGGTGTCGACTTTGCCGGTCCCTTCTACATCACAGATCGCAAGGGTCGTGGTTGCAAAATCTCGAAATGCTATTTATGCATATTCGTGTGTTTTGCCACCAAGGCTTTACATTTAGAAGTAGTAAGCGATCTCTCTTCTAATTTATTTATTTTATGTTTGCGACGATTTATATCTCGGCGAGGAAAACCGGTTCATTTATATTGCGACAACGGTACAAATTTTGTTGGTACGAATAATGAACTTGCTAATTTTTTAAAGTCAAGCAATGGGGACATATCGGCCTTTGCAGCTGACGAAGGTATTGAATTTGTATTTTCGCCAGCCTGTTCTCCACATTTCGGTGGGATTTGGGAGTCTGCAGTTAAATCTGCCAAATTCCATTTAGTTAGGACTTTAGGAACTCAACATCTAACGTACGAGGAGCTATCAACACTATTTACCCAGGTCGAAGCTGTCCTAAATTCCAGGCCGTTGACTCCTCTCTCGTCCGATCCTAACGACCTAGAACCCCTTACCCCTGGGCACTTCCTAATTGGGAGAACACTAACTTCGCTTCCATCATCAAATTTACTAGAAGTCAACATGAACAAACTTGATAGATACCAGCGCATAGAGCAATTGCGTCAAGTATTTTGGGAACGCTGGCGTAATGAGTATCTCACGGAATTGCAGCAGAAAACGAAGTGGCGCATCAAACAAGAAGGCCTACAAGAAGGAGAACTCGTTATTCTTAAAGATGATAATCTGCCTCCACTAAAATGGCGAATGGGACGCATCCACAAACTCTATCCTGGTCCGGATGGCGTCGTGAGAGTCGTCGATGTCAAGACATCCAAGGGCATTCTTCGTAGAGCAGTTCATAAACTCTGCTCTCTCCTCAAGCCTGAATCTTCAGCCACCACTTCAACCAATACAAGCTCCGCTTGATGTATCCTCTCGAAATCCAGCAGATTCGAGGGCGGGGGAAGATGTTAATGCACGTTTCCGAACGCAGACATGACAGATGTCAATTTGGTGTTGGCGCGATCAGTGACAGTGACTTTTCTAATTGAATAAAAAACTTGTAACGATTTGCCGGATCTCAATGTGTAATAAAGTAATTTAATGGGCCTGAATAATTGTATTAATTACCTATATAGTCGAGCTAATCTGCCTAGAACACAAGTAACTACAAATACACTGTGCCGGCGAAATCATACATGATAATCGAGCATATTTATTTCTAAACTTATTAAATGGGCTAAAATTTGGTATTAGGGTTTTCAGGGTTTTTAGAAGCAAAAAAGCGATTTAGGTTAGTCTTATGTCTGAAAAAAACCGGGTGGTTTAGATAAAAGTCTATGGACATATAGAAACTCCGCAATAAAATGTCTAAAATCCATCGAGTTTGGGCTCAATTTATACCTATCGACGAGTACTTTGATCAAATTTGACTTGACACAGTTGACGATGAAATGTGACAACCCCATCGTGTTTGCGATCTGAGCTGCTTTGTAAATGCTGTAATTTTGCATTTCTTGTACATTTTCTGTTTTCACAACTTGGCAACTCGAAGAGCACTCTCAACAATGCCACTCTATATGCGAATCGATACAGCTTTACCTAGTTATACTTGTATGGTTTACGCAAAAGCCTACCTATTTCCCTTGCAATAACTACTATAATTCTATGATTATAATCCCGTTGCATAAAGCTGAATACTCTATTCTCAGAACATTATTGTTTTCTGGTAACGATGCTATTGTGTGTTCGGCATGATTAGGAAATGTATAATGTAGAGTCTACATCCGCGCTCTCTAAAGTCGTGAATATATCTTTGTGTATAATAGTTTTGATTTTTCTAGTAATAATGATTGGTCCTTTTTTTGATTAAAAAGAAATCTGTAATTTCTTTAATAACCAAAACGCAACTATACAATGCATTATAATATGCCTACATAAATAAATTTGAAGAAAAGAACTCTACAAAGTTAGTGTTTTTGTAGAGTATAAATTATTTAATTATTTTTATATCTAGATACTATATTCCTTTTAGTCTTTCAACAAAGAGATGATTTTGCCTTTCAGATTCCTTTTTTTGATTTAATAACAATGTTTATTTATTCGATGTTAAAAAGTTTAACTCTCTCATACTCAGTAAATATTTTATAGTCAAAATTTATGCAACTCAAAATTAAAAAACTACAATTAATCAAAGAGAGCCCATAGTTTAGTCAACTATACTATTCTGAGATAACGAGTCGATAACTCGATAAAGTTTATCACCGGACCGTGTCCCGGATAATCCGCTTGGCTCAAACCAACCCGGATAATGAGATTGCAAAGTGGCGCGGACATTATGTGGCGTGCCACCTGGATCCGGATCAAATTTTCTGTGATTAGTAAAGCTTTATACAGAGTTACAAAGGATTATCATTTTTTAGAAATTTATCCAAAAGATTTAAAAAGGTAACCCTTTTTAGGTTCAGAAGTGTGCTATAATTACCTTGTAATATTCGCCCTGTCTAAAATCAATACGATAACGACGTGAAATTGCATTTTAGAACTAGACTTTCCAATTAGTCGACACAGTTAGAGGAGTGGGTAAAGAGAGAAAACGTATTTGAGTTCAATTTTCTAGACCCCCTAATTGTCGTTAGTCGTCTCAGAGACAATATAAATGTGGATATAAATTTAAGAAGAGTGTGCACTGTCCGAAAGTTTATTTGAATTGATATCTTTTAAATTCTCCTTAAATAAAGGAGGTTTCCATTCCGATGGTACTAACTATACACACATTAACTAAATTACATAATTATGTGTGTGTTATCTGTGGTATAGTTAGTTACTAAGGGGTGCCTGGATAACTTTGGACATTTTTTTTGTTATTTTTTTATGTTTACTGACTATAATTTTAAGAACGATAAGATGACATTGATTCTAAAGAAAAACCTAGAAGTAAAGTTTAAAGGTTTTTAATCAGTTTTAATGTTTATCACAATATTTACATAGTTGTTACTAGATATAATAGCGTTTTTATAATAAAACAAGATTATGACTATATCCTTTTTAAAATGATTACTTTTTCTGTAATTACTTCAAAACATGTTGCGAAATAAACATAAATAATTGTCTAAAATGAACGATGAACGATAACTTAACACAGACATAGAAGGACAGTTTTATTCTGATTACACCCATCCGCCTGATAATTACTTCCCTTTGTTTCTATTATAATAACAACGAATCTTTTACATTAGTTAATTTAGATATCCACTGGAATTTAAACGTATATTGTGTATTGTAATGAAACTATTAAATTTTGAGTTGTTTTGTTAGTGTTATTAAGCGTTGTGACAGTTTTCAAGTTAAAAGTCTGTTTATAATGTAGGTGTTTTATCTTCTCTCTCTGTGTGTATTACTTGCATAAGTGATTTATTTAAAACTTAAAAACGGCAAGTCATTTTATTTAATTTATTTGTTTACAATTTTTTATTCGTAATATTTAAACGTAACTTCGATAGTACTCATTAGCCAATAACAGTCTACCTATTTCATAAAGTATATGTAATATACTAAATATTATTATAATAGGTAAATAAATAATGTTTAGACGAAAATTTAACTATACATATCTTTTGCCAAGTACATTCGTGACTACTGAAATGAGATGTCTCATATAATAAAATTTCCGACTTGAAATATGATGTTTTGAGGAAAAATATATTCGTCCGTGTCAGCTATGATCAGCTAAATTGTTGGTGACGCATGACGGCACGGCCTTGAATGCGTACAGAATAATCAGAGGACATAGGGTAGGGCAGCAACGGTATAAATAGAATACTTAAACTTAATTTCGGACCTATATTACTTTACATTTTGTGATCTTTCAATTTATTTGCAGATCTCTCATTTCAGTCTGGACTCTTCATTTCCGCGGTAAAAAATTCGAATTGAATTTCAATTAGGTACTGTGTTTTACACGGGCAGTCAACACGCTCTATCATTCATGAGATCCTCTGTTCGTATTATGACTATAAGTCATCAAGTGGCATGCTCGCTTACTCGTCAAACGATAAAAAATATGTGCTTATGACTAAAATTATAACTCTTATGCATTATTATTATCAAAAAAAGTAGGCGTTTTGTCTCATAACAACATAATTAGTGTGTCAAGACGCAACAAAACAACGTTCAGTAGATCATGTTTGTTTATGTTTACAGCAGCGATTTAATTTCCTTATTTGAGAGATAAAATAATCTACTACGATCGCGTAGGCGTGACTCGCGTAGCGTCTACGGCGCGCCTCTACGGCTTGTCTACGCTACGAAGTTCTACGAACGTTTTAAAAATGAGTAAAAAGAATGTCAGCAGTGTTTTATTTTTTTTCTTATAGAAGCGAGACAGAATTTCATTATTTGAAGTATGAAGTACGCAGTTTGAGTTCATGAATATTTGATAAACAACGTTATTAAATATACATTATTACAAGCTGATAATAAAATTTTTATCAAACGAAAGTTTCTGCGAAACGGATTTTATGATTGAGATTTATATTCGATCTTGTTAAGTACGTATTTCTTGCAATTTTTGCATCGAAGCAGTCTTGGCATTGTAAATACAATTAAATTGGTTTCGATGACCATCCCTTTAAAAAAATCGGTATCCCGAGCCATGGTCTTTTATTATCCAATTTTTATATTATTTAACGTAGGTACATAGTCCAGTACACAACCCCTTTCTATATCGTTTGATAATTCTATACGCGATAAGGAGTTTTGATCTTGACGTAAAAGATATAAGTGTGCTTTTTTAATTTTATATTACACGTAATATAAAAAAATCTATTGTATTTTGAGAAAA
>DWBH01001138.1:0-10195 GCA_018230765.1 Ernsta delagoae
ACCGACCTTTTTTATGATTGAATGACAGACCACTCTGACATAAGAATACAAAGAATTGATGATACGTTATTTATAATTTGAACGGATAGGTGCGTAGCTGCAGTATAGAGAGCAACACCTTCAGCAGTAGATTATGTTAGTATAGAGAAACCATCATGAATCAGTGTCAAGCCAGGACAAATTTTAATCCGCATTTTTTAATACGCCTTGTGTGGGGGTTCACCCGGGAGAACGGAAGATAAAAATGTTCTAGATAATGTGTGTACGTGGCGTAGAAGGGCATTTTGGATTATGAATAAGTTACTAGTATTTAAATGTCTTACCTACGCTGATTGCAAAGTAAGGACTAAGTTACTAACCGCAGGTTACCTTGTGTTAGATTACAGTTCTGTGCTCTATGCGATGCAATATTATGTTCTTGATAGATGCTTCTAGTTATCGTTCTACCTGAGCTCCTACTGACCTAATCTGATACTGAATATGTTTAAATTTTGCTAGAGTAAGTAGGTATCGCCACATTTATGTAGCTGTGTACCTACCTACTATTTTGGAGAGGAAATTGAAATCAGAAATTCGCCAGCTTAAATTATGATATGGAAATAAAACTAACCCAAGCTACGTCATGATGACACCATTTTTCAACGGCTTCGTAGTCTTCATTATTTATGAATAAGACAAGTGAACGAAGAATATACCTACAATAAAATATAGTACGAGATGCTGTTTCAATGGCATTAGTAAGGTCGGCGCTGAAGCCAGGAGAAGACCTACAAATCTACAAACATACTACAGACGTACCTTCTAAGTGAATAGTAGATCACTATCACCTCATTCATGACATTACACATTTAAATCTCTATGAGGTCAGAGTATCCGACAGTTGCAACAAGACGAAGGTCGCGAAGCAAAATAGGTTAAATATGCGAGCAAGCATCACGGAATATGTTCAATGTTCATGTAAGTTAAGGTTTCAATAATAAATAATAAACACGGAATGTAGCAATTAAACAAAATTTTGTCGAGAAGTAAAGAGGTACCAATAACTAGGTAAAAATGGGGTAAAATGTAATCCACTTGTCTACAGATGGGTCTCACCCTATAACTTTTTTTGGTTAGAATAAAATATTCTACCAAATCATATTTCACCAACTTACTTCAATGCGGATATGTGAAGAAAAAACAGATTAAAATAGTTATCAGAACATATCAAAACCATGGCACCTACTTATATTCCATTGGCATCATAAACAGCACCTACGCTTAATATTATGCAACACTACATCCCACATATGGGCAATATTGGTTGGTTTAATCTTCAAATCACGACAAATTTACATCTTGTAATGATGTAATAGACCCTCTTTTGGTCGTTGAATAGTTAATGACTTTATCGAACATGAATCAAATTTTTAAGTTGTGTCATGGCATTATTGAATTTTGAATTGAATGAATTGAGTTAATACCCAAAAAGGCACCAAGGTAGGTAAATAATAGGCACCTAGGTAATGTAATTACTTGTTTAACTACATTCTTACATGATATTATTCCACATCTCTTTTGCAAGTAAGTACCTAATATTAAGATAGGGTACCTTAGACATTTCTAATGTTAAGTTAGGTACTGATAACATTCAATCTAAAATTACCTACGTTAAATAAAATGTTTTTAGTGTTTGGTGCAATTTACTGCAAACTGCTTCCTTAGAATTTAAGACCGCTACTAAAGTTTCTACTTAGGTAAATCGATGCTTTCAACTATGTATTAACCTACCTCTAGTATCGTTGATACTATTGTTACCTACCTCACCTACCTACACCTGAAACATACAACATACAATTATAAATAATTATACAAATAATTATTGGCTAATTAACCTCCTGAGACCCCCGGTATCACCAGTGATAACTTTACTTAAAAATATTTTCCCATGCTACCTTTCGGAATCCTTGCGTAATTCGTCTTTTAACTGTTAGCACGCGCTTTCTTTTATTTTTTAATTCACTGTACAATAGTTACTTGTCAAAATTTTAATCATTCGTGGCCAGTGAAAGTTTGAAAATTTTGCGTCTACCACCATGGAAAAGTCCCGTAAAGGTAATTATTATTATTTGGCATTATCTTGGAGTTTTTATGCTTTCAACTTATAAAATACATCCTCATTTTTGTTTTAAAACAAAAAATACACAGAATAGTTTAATAATTTTTTCTATAGGTTACGTTTTTCTATGAGGATCATACGTGATACCTTGGGCATTTTCGTCCATTATTTGGTTTCTTTTAGAGGTAAACTGTCTTAAAAATAAATCATAGAAGAGCTCAATTATGATGTCTCAGATGTGGAAGAAGAAGATAGTGATGGCGAAAGTGACCTTTAAACATGCCGAGAGGAAGAAGTTGGTGTGGAAGTTCCACTTGCTAATGAAGAAGATTGGAATGGATCGGACGATAAACCTCTTTAATTTTCCACGTACCCACGTCCCCAATTATTTGGAACCATACTTTTACGTTGGAAACACAGCGGCCGTAACTTCGATTTTACTCCACATTGAGACGATCTGCATGTCTCTGTCAATTCTAACGTAAATGTTAATAGTTCTTCAGAGAAATTGGTCATGATATTGACCATTTACTTGAAATTGTGGCTGAATACACAAATGTTTGCGTTTCAAGGACGGGAAAATGTCTGAATACGACGCCTGATTCTTTGGATGTTCAGTGGCAATGAGTGTACTTAGTTTTCACTTTTTCAGCTTTACTGCAGCATCAGGTTGGGTGCAATATCGATACGATGCTACTAAATCTAGATGCCAGAGAAAAGATATAGACCAATGTACGCTTGTATTTTAAGATGGATTTTAAGTGGTGACCTTGGATTTTAAGATGGATTTGGCAAAAGAATTTATGATTGGCTAGAACCTGAGGTTCTGAGAACCTGAGGTCGAAATAAAGGATGAAGAGAGAGACTTGACGTTCGTAAAATGTTTTAAGTGTGATATTATTCTTTGTTCTAATGTGAATAGAAAGTTTTTTTTAAATATCACACTTCCCAATAGTTTTTTTAACATATACATTGATTAATATGCAATTTATAGAAATAAAAATAATATGAATAATATACTAGTTCTAAACTAATGCAGTCCCAAGGTATCACCTGTGGTACCATCCCTTATGCCAAAAGGGGAGGGGGTGGATTTTTTTTCTCTTGTGTTTTATTAATAATATGAAGTACCTAGCTATAAAAAGTAGCAATCACAATTGTAGATTATAAACTTTAGTCTTGGGTCTCAGGAGGATAAATTTTATAAAATACTGTATGAAAATGTACCTATTTATTTATTTATCTTCTCTTTAATTCTTTTTTTTAGCCGACTTCAAAAAAGGAGGTTCTCAGTTTGATTAACGAAATTGTGTCTTGTTAAATCGGTTATAGGTTTTATTCCTTAGCGGCTCTACCGTCCACCAACTTATAGTTGACCAAACAACTATTTTAAATCAAAATTATTACAGAAATCAACATATTTTTATTCCGTTCCAGAATTTATAGTCTATGCTATTTCGTTGTCTGTTCAAAGCATGTGTAAAACATAGACTCTAAGGTAGCTAAATTGTTTTGTTCCTTTTACATTTTTTCGCTTTCCAATGTTCTTACCATGTGTGCTACAACGGTAGGTAGGTACTCTATGAACATCAATCCACAGATTAAATTTCCCGGATCCTTTGAAGCAAACAATAAACACGTACAAAGCCCATTTACTTGTACGACGAGAGACGCGTGGATTAATAAAAATGATGCGATTTTTTTCAACACATTGTGCTCGTAGAACTCACAAAAACACCGCTTGATCCTCGGAATTCTGATAGTTTAAAATAGAAAGAGTGAGAGAGAGAGAGAGATGGATTTTTTTTGTTTTTAGTTCCCTTTCATATAACTTTCCCCAACACTAAAGGTCCCAGGTAGACTCGGCCACAAAAAATTCGAGTCATAAGCACGGATTTCGATAGTGACATTTTTATAAATAGAGGTCACGTCACAACCGCGTTCACGGGTCTTTCCAGTGACGAAATTGTTTTCGAATTTGGAAATTTTGATAAAGAATGTTTCGAAATGTTTAAATTGCTTGTAATATTACGATAATATGACGCATTTGGTTTTTTTTTGGAATATTTTCAGGGCTATATTGGGTCAGTATTGCTAAGATTCAATGCCACTGGCAAA
This sequence comes from Ernsta delagoae, assembly GCA_018230765.1. NCBI lineage: Eukaryota > Metazoa > Arthropoda > Insecta > Lepidoptera > Hesperiidae > Ernsta > Ernsta delagoae. Next base: position 4,217 of record DWBH01001138.1, read on the forward strand.
GTACCTACAGTAAAACAGCGTCAGATACGATACCCACCTATAGTTAGATACGTAAATTAGAACCAAATTCTTTATGACCTTTAATGATGTGAATGTCACATTAATGTACTTACCTGGTCTACTACAAAAAAGGTAATTTTCCTATAAAAATACCTAAATAAAGATTATTATCAACACAAGATAGTAAAAATGAAAATGTTTCAATGTTTCATTATTATGTAGAAATAAGTAATATCTTTAGGTAAATTTGAAATCCTCTGACCTTCCGCAAACTACATGCGTTGACCGTTACCAATAACGACCTGTCGAAAAAATGTCCAAACAAGATATTTTTTACATGTATTTTGTATACCTAATTAACATTCTTATGTTGGACAAGTCAATGACATTTCTATTATCACCTCAGGATAAATTGTTTTGGATGATTTTCCTAGCAGGTAAAATTTTATACCGCATAGGTATTAAAATTGTCTAATTAACGGTATTTATTAAGTATATACTAAGACTTACCTACCTAGTTAAGTAAGTACTATTTCTGTGAGTACTAACCTATGTAAGTAAATTTAAAATTTTATTCGTATCAAGCGAATGAACGAAATGAATGAGTTCTAAATCATCTTAATTATATTACGAGTTTAAAAGGAGATATTATGACGAAGTAATAAGAAATTTATCCCTTCTTTCAATTATTAAAAGGGATATTTGTCCCGCTGGCAAGTGAGAGTTGACGAACACCTATTTTACACACTTAGAAATTTCCATACCCAATCTTAGAATTTCGTCTATGTCGATTGCAGCATTGAATTATTCAATAGCAAATACCTACCTACCCTACAACATTTTTTTCTTTATCCCTAAAGTTAAAGAGCCACAGCATTATAAAATAGATCTCAAAAACCAACAAAACTCTCAATCAAATGTGAATGCATGAAAAAGTAGCGAGATTTACGCCCGTCCGATTTCAAATTCGAAAATAATTCTATTGAACCTTCCCCCAGAGATTCTGCGGACGTTTGCAACTTTAAGTTAACATGTTAAGGTTTAATTTTGTTTGACAGCAATTTTTTGATATAAGGTGGAGTAGAAAGTAACACACGTAGCCCCCAGGAACACGTGCGCTACCTGCCAGGTTGCGCAAGCGCAAGATTCGAACCCACAGATAAAATAACCTTTCGTTGCTCCCGCGTTTTGTAATATCTCTGACATGTAACATGCAAGGGAGCGTTCGGGTCTTTGCTAACTAATGTTCTATCATTAGTAATACTTACGACGGTATTTTAATACTTTTACAAATAACTTTAAAACTAAGGTACAAAGTAATTCATTATAATGAAAAAAAATCTGCAAAAAAAATTTTTCTTAATTTTTTTTTCCAAAAATAAAATTAATGCAGCCAAAACACATCCTATTTGAACATAATTATATTATGATGTGCCTAGTGCATATTTGTACAACCAAATAACATTTTTTTTTAAACTCTGTCTCTCATTATGTTACTAAAAACGACAGCATTATTTTTAAACCATGACTAGTTTTAGTCCGTGTTTATTATAAAGGGCATCATGTTCAAGGGAAAAGAGTAAAGCCCTAAACATAATACATATTTGTAACATTGTAACAAACATTTCTATTGAAACCAATTACGAAACCCGTGAAAGGGATAGACGAATGGGACCACTGTGACCTATTTCTTTTATATTTTCAACACACTACTCAAGTGTGACGTAATCAACCATCTGGGCAACATAAAATATAAAGAGTCTGTACTTTGGACTTTCCGACGTATAGTTTTGAGGTCAACAGTGATGTCATATCGTAACTAGATTATTAATTTAATGTGTGATAAAATAAAAATAAAACATTTTATAATTTAGAATCATTTAAAATGCTGGTGCATTTAATTTAAAAAAAAAAAACAAAACAAGGCTGTCTGTCCCGGAGTGACACCTGTGGTGAGTTGGGACTTGGGATTCGTGATCTGTACACCCATACGGTCAAGCCGGAGTCTCAAACCTCCTCGGTAGACTGCCTCTGGGATGTCTGGGATCCTCCTTAAAATGTACTAGGTATACATAAACATAACAAAACACTTACACCTTACAAACAGCTCTTGGTATTATAATAACGTGTGAATTAACCAATTATATTAGTGTTTCGTACACTTCATTCACAAACCGTTCTTCTTGCGGCGCTGGCGCAAGCTGAAGTATGTACTCGTAGTTTCAACACAGCGAACCGCTACTTTCCTTTCCACTTGATTTTCATAACTTCATGCTATCTAGCCTCGGGTTTTAAATTCAACAGCTGTTATGTAAGCTTTATTTATAATATTATAATAGAATGCTTAAATATTTGTTTTTGTTTTGTTCACTCGAAAGTCTCTGAACTTGCGTCGAAAATGTGTAATACAATTTTAAACCACGTCGCAAGAAGCTTTGTTAAAATTAGTAATATCCAATCTTTCTTTGTTTTTCTGATGGAATTGAACGTATGTAACGTTCAATAGAGACGCAGTTTTTTCTTTGTTATCTAGCCAAACTTCTGTATTACATACAATTAAATAAATACCTTTATTTTTTTATTGCGTCTAGATATATATCTATTAGATACTTTAAAATATCCCGTTATTCTTAATTAATTCTTTATCACACAATTCATTCCACAAAAGCCATAGTTTTTTTATACAGCTTTAAAATATGATTATATACAAGAATATTGAAAATTAATACTTGTTTCTTAAAACTACTTATTTCTTTAGGAGCTTTATTACAACTCCAACTTCCCCATCTATTACAATTAAGGTCAAGCTTGGTAACACTTTAGGCGTACAAAGTCACGAGCGGAACATATCGGAACGAATCGATTGGAACGATTAAATATCACACATGCTTACATAAGAGACCCTTGTTATCAATATGGCCGTGAACAAACTAACCTTCACACATTCTACTGAGATTTAAATAGGTATGTTTGTTATTCTTGTGTAAATAACCAAAGCTGTTTTAAAAGTTCAACAGCTATTTAATATGTTTGAAGAATCAATTACTGAACGCACGTGAACTATGTAAGGACAGTTTTATTATAGTAATTTACTATCATATTGTGCAACATGATAATAAAGATGAAATACTTCTTTTTTCTGCATCATTTTCAGATTTCATCGACATTTTCACACGTCATCCCATATTCATTGTCCTACATGCTCTGAGTAATTATTTCCTCTATATTTGATACAGATTATTGCAGAGGTTTGCGGTACTGCGCACTAATTTTCCCTTTCAGTTCTGTATTGGATACATCGAAATCTTGTTCAACACATTTTAGAACACACATGCTCCTAAATCTATCAAACAGACTCCTTCAGTCATCTCTGCTTACAACATCTGCTGAAAACAGAGGACCTAGAAGATGTGCGGTGATTCACACGGATTCGTAATCTTTATAATCAAAGTTGGTGCTGTGACCCAAATCCATGCAACCGGCGAGTACTTTCATTGTGAACGCGCGAGCATACATGCAAACCTATCGCGAACATTATACGCATGCACACACACAGGCTAAGGGCAGTCGTACAGACAGTGTCGTGTGTGCATCTACTACGCGCAATACAGATGCAGTTTTAACTGACGAATACGAAGAAGATGAAGGAAACATGGATAATGAAATTGCTGTAGAAATACAAAAAGATGATACTACAGTGAATTAAGATTAGACAAAATTTATGGCAGAAGTCGATAAATTTCCTATAAACTGCAACAAACACATACAAACAGTGAACGTTTGCATTCATAAAACACATGCACACGAACATGACGTTATACACGCCACAGTAATCGTTGAATATGTGTGAGTTACAGAACAGTATTGTGCTTCGGCATTAGAGCGTAGAGAGGTGTATAATAATATAATGCATCATAGAACTAGGACAGTATTCTTAGGCATGTAGTTCTAATTCTGAGTATGAATATGGTAATAAGTAAATTAACAATTTTAGAAAATGGAAATATTATTTTAAAGATACGTAATAACAAAAGTAATGCTTAGATTGAAAGACATAATAAATTGTAGAACCAATTGACGTTAAATGACGAGTTAAATAAAAATTTTACACGAACAAACAAAGCGTACATCAGTAGTCAGTGCCAATACAAAACTTAAATTGATCATCATTCGAGAATACAACTTCTTACCAGTTGCATTAAATAAGTATTGAAATTCTTATCTTGCAATATTCTACTTTCCAAACTCAGTCTAGCCGGAACAAAACGAAATCAACAAGCTTGGCATAATTGTGAAAGAAATGGCGTATAATCGTTGGTTATCAGACAGTGACAGCACAATACAACAACCATCAAAAGACGATTAGGCAAATTGGAAAATGCGCATAACACGCGTAACATTGTCGTCAGGGTTTGTGTAACAGCATTTAGTAACGTTCGGCGAACCATCTTAACCGTTCCACTTATTATCTAATTGCATCTTTCAAAATCACCTTTAACACTGTTTTATTTGAATTTTGTCAGCTAAGAGTCAGTTTACACAAGCACACAAGAGTTGAACTCAGCAGAAAACGATTTTTATTGTTCTCTTCTAAAGTTAGCAACAGTTGCATTCACTAATCACGATAGCGCCTTTCTAACTTCTAAAACATAATTTATCCTTTCATAACTTGTTAACAATAGTATACCTCATACTTGTTAAGTAAATAGATATTTATATCTACGTCATAAAAAGATAATATCTAGTTACATTTGTATTCGTTATCTAACTCTCACTTTAGTTTTATTTTTAATCAGCTGATAAACTCAATAGATTTATTTGATCACATTAATCAACTAACCGATCGTCTCAAGCGAAATGCATCTCACTACCGGAAAGTAGGTTTTGTGAAATTATTGCTTCCAGTCATCATTCAAATCAGTGTCATACAAATAGGTATAATCATCAAACCGTTGCATAACATGCGCTCGCGCAGCCCTGACGTAATCAAAACGAGCTCAGCGAAAGTTACAATTTCACTCTTTCTAACGTAGAGTGTCTCAATTTCTTTCTCTTCAACTTTTATCCCTTTCTCACAATCAGCTTTCAAATCTCGCCTTCTCGCTTTGTTTTCGTCATATTTTTTGTTTCTCTCATGTTCGGTGCCTTCATATATCGCTCACTCTCTCATTAGCTTCTTCACGGTTCGCGTGGTCCATTTTTTCGGTTTCGCACGCGCTGGAGGCGTTACCTCTACGTAATCAATTGTTTCATGCTTGTTTGGTCTGCGGATGAGCCTCGAGGGGATGTATTAATGTGTTTTTTATTGTTAAGCGTGCTATTAAAGATATCCACTTCAACAATAATTGCTTCAATTACACGTTTACACTGCAATGTTTATTCAAAAGGGTTGAATTACGCTAGCCATCCACTTATAAATAATATTTTGTACTGACATACAAATTACCAATTAAGTCGATGAATTACAACGCACAATATTTCGTATCATCGACAATTACAGCACAAGCTGTTGACATCTTTACGTTGTAGCAACAGTGTTGAAATTAGCGTTTTATTGGACATCATTCAGATTATTAGTAGGTATGTGCAAAAACCAAAAATACATAAAATTAGTCACCATATGATTTTATTAATAGAATTTGTGCTTTGATTGGTCTTAGTATTAACAAGAAGAGTTTAAAAACACAGTAAATTAAGTCAAAAAAATTTGTAATATTCTGATTACCAGATACTTATTTCTTCTCTTACACACTTTCATATAAACATAGCACTGTCTTTATACAATATCTGTTCTAGTGAATGCCATTCGTATTCCGGATACGATTTTGTCTATAGTTTGCTCGTAAATACACAAATAATTAGCTTAATTACTACCCGCACACGTCTAAATCTTTACGTTGTTGTTTGTGTGTAAAGAATTTTTAAATTGCACACTGTGTTGTTTTCATCTGTGTGTAAAAATTTTATAAACTACACATA
>DWBH01001139.1:0-10193 GCA_018230765.1 Ernsta delagoae
TAGCACCATGCCGTCACTTGTAGGCTGTCCAACTGGGTGCAGGTGAGAACTGAGAAATCAAAAGTGTCGGGAGTGGGTACATTTTGGTCATTTGTTTTTGTACGGCGTTCTTACCATAACTTAGAATTTTTTATAGCATGGGCCAGTAGTCTATAAGTATGGTAAAAGAATAGATTAAAAACATTGCCATATTTATAACTTAACTAACTTTTGACTCCGTAATTATTACCTACCAGCTTTTGTGATATTAACATTGTGCACATTAGCCCAAAGATTTAATGTGAACTGTTCGTATCCGCCCTCTTCAGTCCTTTACTAATTACTGTTACAATAGGTTCTATAGTTATGTTGTATCTACTAGGTATTTAGTAGTTCATAATGTTTGTTAATTCTACACTATTAAACGTATTATTAATAATACCCACTACATCCAAATTAAGGCATAAATATGTCTGTCATTTTGTAAATAAATAGATATTTTTAATAATTGTTAGATATTATACATTATAATATAATATTTAAATCTATATAAAAATGGTATTTTGAAACTCAGTTTGTTATTGGCCTTATCTATAGTAAAATGGCTGGACCAGGAAAGTTGAAAACTTGAAAAGAAAAACTTACAATATAAATATCTACCTAACCAGAAGATATAAGGAAACTAAATAACATTTAAATAAATATTATATTTATATTAAAAGCTAATCTTATAATTCAGATTTCTTCGAGATATTTGAAACTAACAATTGCGCACGTTGCCGGTTGGGTGTTTGAAGAATTGTGAATAATATTTTTGTTGTATTCAAAGACCTTATCGAGTTTTTTTTTAATTATTTCGTAATATGTTAAAATAGTTAAATATGTATTTGTATTGATAAATAAACTGAATTAGCTATTCATATAGGTACCAAGGTACCAACTTACCTAAATAGTTAACTTTTAATACAGGAGGATAGAATATTTGATATGTTTAGCTATTATATGTAGAAAACTAATGTTTCTTGCTTTCTTTTTAATTTCTTCTTAAGTGATCGTTATTAGCTAAGTATTACCTACGTACATTTTTGTATAAGCAATTTATTGTTTCACATACGAGTGTACCTAAAACAATAAAATATTTTAATTCGCAGCTTGTTTAATTATTTATATTCCAGAATTTTTGTCATTTACAGGACAAAATACATGTGGAAATATTGAGAACCTCCTTAATTTATACGGTTAAAAACGGTAGTAGTTTAAAGGTAGGTAAGTATCTAGGTATTTATACTAATTATATTTTTAAAACAACATTAGCTAAAATGCCAAGTTCAAATAAAAAGAGCGGACAACACAAAAAAATGAATACAACACGTATCTCACTATTTTATTATTTTTATTGTAATTTTTCATAATACAGTTGACGGGCGACATACGCCGTTGCTCGTTACACGCGAAAAATTATATAATTAACTATATAAAAACCAATATAATATTATAAACATCTGCGAGCTATAATTTAAAACTATCACATTATTCAACAATCAATAAAAGCTTTGATAAGGACAACGTTGATAGATAGTATAGAAGAAACAGTGATGTACCACGTCAGAAGTACAAAAATTCTAAATTATGTACCTACCAAGGTACGTTATTAATTTTGTACTGGAACTACAATATGAATATAATTACGGTTATAGATATAGAAAGATTTCTTAATATTGTCAGAACAATGTTTGTACCTATGTTATAATAAGAATTAAATAAAATTATAGCTATTGTGTACACTTATTGATCACTTGAGTTTATTTACCTATAATGTTGCTTACAGTAATAATGCGAAATTTCATACGAAATACTACAAAACTAATTTACAGTTTAATATCGATTGTTTCAATGTGTGACAAGGCATAAAATATTATTCAATGTATTGTACTATCTAACAAGTATACCATTATATTATATTATGTATTATAATATTTAATTAATGTATTTTTAATAGAAATAGCAGTGTACTTCCAACGCAGAACATCGGTTAGCACGATGGAAGGTAAATTTATAATGCTATTTATCAAACAACTATAGCATTATCTGATATAATCAGCAACTTTAATTAATATTACTATAGCCAGAGATATAAGTTGTGAAACTGAAGAATGTAATATAGGTATTAAAGAAACTCAGTGTAAGTATTGTTTCAATACAATACTTTTTTAAGGTAATTAATATTACCAGCCCTCCTTAGCAACATAAGGTCATATGAATTCGAGAAAAGATGGTACGGCCGTGCTGCGCGAGACTCGGCGGGGGCACTACCGTGCCCAGAGATTGTTTCAATGTATCAAATTAGGAAATCCGGACCTAACTTCACGACCACGGAAAAAATTATACATAGATAAGTGATTACATCAAAAAATCTAGTGTTTTTTTTTGCGTTTCATGAATATCTAATAACCTACATATTTTTGTATTTCTTGATGTTTTTTTGACTTTATTTTAAGCATTCGTGTGAATTTTACTCATTTGAACATAGGATAACATATATTATTATAACACAGCAGGAGAACACGAGTAATATAATTAACAAGAGATTTAATAATTAAGTACTAAATCGACATATTAAAGGTGATACATTCAAACTTTTAATAAACACTTTAAATATTTTTAAAGAAAGCAGTATTGATTTCTACAAAAAAAAAACAAGAACTTCGTAGGTAATACTATTTATAAACTAGTATAAGTTTGTACTGGGTCTACATAAATTTTAATAATTTATTTAACTTACAAAAAATATGATAATTCTATTAAGTACAGAAAGTTTTATTTCACTATTATTGTACAATAAAATATAAAAATACATTTAACTCTGGAAATACACAATAACTACACTGTATTTATATTTGTATTTTTTATTCTGTGATTCCTGTTGCATTCGTTGAAACTTGTTAGGTACATAATTATGTTAATAATAACAATAAAAGTGCAATATGAGATATTGCATCGATTCATATTTTTAATGTTATAAAATTTACCTTCCATCGCTCTACTATCTTTGAAATCTGAAACTTCTAAAAACTTTCAGTTCTATTTTATCTAAGGCAAAATAAACAACCATGTGTTTGTCGTATTTGAAACGGGATCATTATCTATACCGATCAATTGCCTATAACTTATAAGTCACAAGTCACTAATGTGCGTAAAATCAAAACTATGTAATAAAAATTATGATTACAATAATAGATAAATTATCATAATAATTATCACAAAATATTATACGATATAAGCGACATTAAAATTTGAAATTATAAGTGACATAATTTATATTTGGTACATAATAATTTGAGAACACTAAAGCAAGTAAGTAATTCAATAAAAATAAATTATTATCTGTCAATGACATTAGCTATTTACCGTTATAAAATTATAAAGAAATACACGACGTAACAATAATGATAAAAAATAGGTAGCTATGTAAAATCTTTAGGATTGGTCTGATTTGAACGAAGCATAATAAGTTCCTATTGATGCTACATTCAGATTTTGAGTTTCAGATTTCACGAATACAGAAAATATTTGAAACGATTCACACAATCCACTTAGAACTTATAATACTGCTGGATATATCCAAAATTACAGTAACGTATATCTCCTTGCTAAAGCAACCTGTTCGAGCCTCCCCAATTGTTATCGTTACAACATTTTGAAAATCCCTAAAACTTAGCTACTTCGTTAAAATTAATAACATTTTATATTTTTTTGCTTAATTAGTAGTATCACTATAAACAATCTACGCTGGCATCTCGAATTCGATAGTTTTCAGGTTTCGGAATATTAAAACACCTATAATGATGAAAGACTCCAGCGTTGGTCTAACGTATTGGCATAACTTAATCTGGTACCATGAAAATAATATAATAAGTACCTGACATAAAATTAATGCGTAAAAAGATATAAATTTGGGCAAACAAAGAATCTAAAAAGCAGACAGACGACTATGAAGATAAAGAAAAATAGACCGAAGAAGATTTTGCATAAGAAACAAAACATAGACGAGAAAGAAGTGAAGTCAAATCTCCCGAAGTCGAGATGTTTCAGCTACAAAGAAATGGATCGCTAAAGGCACCCCCCTTTCTTTGACATGAGCCCTTAAGGGATCTAAAAGAGGAAGAAAGAGATTAAATATATCTTATCCAATAGACGAAATTACATTATGGTGTTCGTATCAAGCACACATGTCCAAGAAAGTGGCGTGATTCATAATTTTTTTATGTTCTTTAATAGTTTTCCCTTCGTTATTTTTTATAAAAACCATCACTATGGTAACAACTCTACCTGGATATTATATTTCAATTTAATGTTATGTAATTAACATTTTTTTGTTATATTACGATACTTTAAGCCTAGTCTTACACTACGGAAAAGTTATAAAGGTTATTTATGTGTTAAAAGGTATCAAATCGTAGCGATACTGAAAGACATATCATTTCAACTCTTACAATTTCTAGTATTTATAACAAAGTTTGAAATATAATGAATTCTATTGCGGCTTGTGCTATTTGGTACTGAACAAATGCAATTGTTGATGTATCTACGCATGAGGTGATGGGTCCACGCAGTGATATGATAGATTTAGATAAAACCCACAAGTATTCGTGGTCAATTTTTAATTCCCTATTCGCAAATAGTATAACTAGAAACAATCACGGAAGAATGATTAATTTACAGATTCTACGTAAGTAAATATTATTCAAGAGATAGATAGAAGTTACTAGTGTATAATTTTATAGATCAATATTTATAGCATGTAGAATCGTGTAGGCTTTACGATAATTTTGTTATAAAGGTACACGCGTACTTTGTGCTTTCAGTAATCATATTATTATTCAGTATATAAGAGAAATAGATACAATAATAGCTTTTCTACATCATTCTAGTTAAATATATTATGTCACCAACCCTTAAAGAAAGTTTAATTGAGACAGAGAAAAATTCGTTCGAATCTTAGATTAATTGTATAGAGATTGGCCACATAAAGATCTCGCAGTTTCATTTTGTGATAATCGATTTGATTTTAAAGAGGTAAATAGTATTGAAGCGATAGATAAAGGAAAGTATGGAAAAGTCATTTTGAAGAAGGAATAGTAGGAAAAGTTTGTAGATGAAACTGCTTGACCAGAAGTGGCATGCTAAGCGATCTACAGAAGGCTATTACCAAATCCAATCTTAGAATATTATATACATGTCTCATGCGATCCGAACAAAGATGGCTTCTTTAACGTTTAAGAATACATCATAAGCATGCTCTTATCACAGAATATCTAATCGATTTTTTTCAGATACTATCGATATGTCACTTTTTGTCCCTTTTGCTGTTACTTATTATAATTTAGCATATTTCACTGTCCCATTTATATTGTTTTGAAATCTATTTTGGACACTATTATGTAGCATTGATTCAAGCGAATGTCTGCATTCATTGTAGTAGATTTGTGCGCATTTATAAAAGGGATTATGTTCATTAGATAGATGTTTGATGATAAACATTCTATAGTTTGAGCGTCACAATGGTCTGAGTTGAGAATTAAAGCTTAACAATACAACTATTTAACTATCTATTCTAGTCTATTTATTGCTATGTCAAATAGGCGGGTTATTAATATAAAACTTTGTGGGATTACAACAATTGGGTTTACAAAAAACGTTATTAAAACTTTTGTTGCTAATCACGTGACCATCAAATGAGAGGGGTACACCGAGAGTGACAGTAGCGAATTTATACGACTTCCTACGGACGGTTTACTAGACATTCGTCTTTATAATCTTAAATTAGTAAGTCAAGACGAAGTTTTCCGTGCCATTATAAACCATGTTAGTATGGAATCTATATGAGTAATAGAATTGACAACAAAGTAGTCAAAGCTTCACCTGTAGGAATCAGAGGTAATGGGAATGGTGAAAAGAAAATGATTCTCATACAATTTGAGGATAGTGTAAATCTACAACAATATAAGGATGAGCGGGACACATGTGCCATAAATACTAATTAGATAGAAGATTAGGTATAACTTTGTAATTTGTTATATTTCAACTACAAAGCTAATTTTATTTATGTTTGAGTTCACTGAACTCTTAGGCACATTTATTTATGTTTTAACGCTTTTACAATTATATAACGTTTTAGACGCATTTGCCCCGCTCCTGTGACATTACCATCTTCTACCGGTGTATATACACTGTTCTATCTAGTTTTTTGTGCAGAGACAACAAAACACGCATCAATATTATATTTCTCATCAATAGATATAATTATACTTTTAAATCATGTAAATATTACTACAGTTCAAAAGAATTTACGTCCGCCGATCTACTCAGCTAAAATTTGATAAACATTATCAGTCATGACTAAGGCATTTGCACGTATAATTTGATTTTTATCTAAGAAATAAAATATTGATGCTACATCACTCACCACATCGCTATACATTTGAAACGAATTTATTAACATATGGACCGAGTCTCATAACGACTCATGAAACAATACGACACCAAGACAATGGACACTATAATCACTTTATGCGCTATACAAAAAAACTTATTTACAAAACAAACGTACGGACGAACTAATCGACACAGACCATCAAAGTTTCGATGTAATACACATCAAAAATCAAAAATTACACGCGTAAAACTAATATCGTAAGCGCCATCAAATATATTTATTTTACTACTAACATTAATTACTACAGTCTCTATTGATGGCTTCTATATATTATGTTTTATTTAAATATTATTAACCTTATACAAAAGTCTGTTCTTGTCAAATATTACATTCGAGGTAAATAATTTCCTTTCACAGCTTCTTATTGCGTTCATTGTGTATATTACTACATTTCATTATGAATGCTCCTCGTTCTTCACTCGTTATCATCACATTATACGTCATAGGTTTTGCTATTATCTATAATTATAACAACCAATTTAGCAGAAATTAACATATTTGTGTTCAATTGAGCAATACCAACATCATATCTTCCAGTTATATTTTGGGAATGGCCATCTAAATATTCGTGTGTATTGAAATATCTTTCAGCGCTTACTTAGAATGACTTCTTGCAAATCCATTCTAATTCCGTACTTAATGTAATCAATATTAAGGCAAGAGTTACCAATGGAGAAGTTATGGTTTTCCATGCTGTTGTAATGAAATGAGATAGCAATGTCAAAGTCAAACAAAATAAAATATATTCACAATTTAATTTTACATTGATCAACTCGTAATCGTAAGCTTTATGTATATCAAAATTCTCTTTATCGTGTACTTTTCTTGTACCTTTACGATTATTCAACAATTTTTCAATAGATTCGTGTAAAAGTACTAACACCTTTTATAATGGTTCTTTTGTAAGTCGTCTACGTCGATATATTGAAGCGATGAAGCTTGATGTTAGTTATGATGGAATGTAATGATTAGGCAGCTCACGCAATGAAAAAATCGTCTAGCGATTAGATCATAATTAGTATTTTGTACCATTTACTTTGAGTGTTTGTTGTCTCATATTATTTCATTACTAATCATGAAATCTTTTGATTTGATTTGACTTTGCTATCTCTGCTGCCCATTGATGTATAGAATAAAGCAATTTATGATTTCTATATATGTAGTTAGGCAAATTTATTTACTACTCTTTTGAAAAACGAGATTCATTTGATGAAATGTTATCTACAACTTTATAATATAAGTTTGGTTACTGTATGTATTTCTTTAGTGTCTTAACTAGCATTGTTTATTTTCGTTAAATGATCATTAGTCCCGATTATTTCTTTTACTTAAGCTACGTTGCGCTTGGCATCGTATATCTTTGATGCTTCAAAATCCTCTCCTCTGTCACATTCTAGAACTAACCTTTCGAATTCTATTTCCATATCTTTGACTTGAAAGTCTATATTGATACCCGTATGATTGACATTACCAAATTCTCTTATTATTTCTGGAAGTTTTACTCGCTAGGACAGTGGAGGTAGCCGTATTCCAAGCCAAGACTGACCGCGACGAACACGAAGTACAGAAGGAACATCGTGAATCCGAGACCCTTGTTCATCTTCCACCTGAAGCAGGCGATGCTGAGGATCACGAAGATGAGCATGGCGAAGAGCAGCACTATACTGCAGACCATGCCCTTGGAGTTCACTTGTACAGGCTCTCCGTTAATCAGCCCGTACAACAGCCAGGGTAGTGGAAGTCTGGAAATTGTGAAAAAATATATGAAAATGACATTAAAGATAAAATAGGCATGACGAAAGTATCAAAAATCTTCAATTTTATTTTATTATAATAATTATTTTAATTTAAATATAATTTAGTGCCACGTAAATCCAATAGACGACGACGAGGTATCTTCGTTAGTTCAAGAGATATTACCCTGGACGCTCATTATACGATGGCGTCAAACACTTTATCAGTAACTGAAAAGCCATGGGTTGCAAATTCTCTATGCTCCTCCTTGTAAAGTATAAATAAAATAATAGTACTAAAATAACGCTTTACACTCATAGCCCCACCCTAAATTCCACGTATGTATAGGTAAACAAACTAATACCTAGACCGAGAACAGACATTGAAATGTTAAAACAATATTGTTTGAACTTAAACATCGATTTCAGATATTTGCACAGAAACGACCCCAATTTCCTCATTGCACATTTTTAGTTGTCCTCTGTCCAAAAAATCGTTGGTATTTAAATAAGAAATGACTAACGAAATACGCAGGGAAATTAATTAACATACATAGATAAATGGTTGGTCTCCGCGCTTTCCGTTGACTAGATACCGCACAACTTGGAAGTCGCTCTCTCAATGCGGCAACTGTAGTGTGGTTTGGTTTGGTTAAGAGAATCATCAAAGATGCTTAAGTAAAATTTGTTTGACGCTTACAACGTGACAGGCCTGGGGCCTTACACCAACTTCTAAAAACCATCCTAGTTAAACAACGTTTTGTTTCAATATTCTAGTATCTTTAATTCGTACATGAGCTCCATGCGCGTCCATAAAGTAGTATTACTTTATCCCTGTCTTGCGACGAAAAGTTATCTTAAAGTGATCACGATACGAAATTTAAAGTACGTTTGAATTAATACCTACTGATTTAAGAAGTGTTGTTAAGGCCCCTGGCTTAGCGATTGCGATTACAGCGCGTATTTCTGTAGCTTTTATACTTGCGCGCTGCCGTATCTAGCCAGTGGTTATCTATGTTACTTACATAGTATATTCGAAGCCATCCCACACTCCACTATGCAAAGTTGTCACACCGACCTTTGCTACTAAACTGACCTACTTCCTGGCCTTTCTTCTGGCTTCTTATTTTTAGATACACGTGAACATAGCGCTTGCTATTCAACATTTCTCATTGTATAGGATGGATGTATAAATATTAATCACAGATTAATAAAGCTATTCGGCATTATTAATAAACGTGGACTAAATTTAAACCTGGTTTAATACTGATGCTTACTCTGTCTTTCATTATGTTATTAAAAGTGTGATTTTGAGCTTCAATTTTTTTTATATTCACGTTTTAAAATCATTTAAGAATAGGATTGTATGAATTTAATATAAGTATGTAATTATAATGGCTTGAATTCTTGAAAAAGAAAATGTAAGAGTAAGCGCACATTGATATAACATTCTATTTAGTATAGGTACTCTAGTTAGGTAATCTATTTGGTACTTCTTTAAGATTTACGTCAGGCTATAGGTATCATAACCACTCATAATGCACCGATCATTTTTCAGTGAATAACTAAAGTAAAAAACAATTTTTATTTTAAAATATTTTGCTGTAATTCAGATTGCGAGAAAAAATTCTTGAAAGCCAAAAACAGTTGGAAAGCACACATTAAAGCTTCGCGAAAGCTTATGCCTCGTTACTGCGAACTTTCTCCAGATTATTCGTCATTACGCTAAACGCAGCTATTTCGCCAAACGTTGAAAGTTGGGCTCGCAATAATTTCAGTAACCCTCTGAGCGATGAACTTATTGATGTTTCAAGTTATTTAAAGTTACTGAAGAAACGGCAGAGTTAGGTACGTCTCATTACCGTCATATACAAGACTAGCTTATGCTCGCGACTTCGTCCGCGTGATTAGATACTTTGGGCTTACGCTAACTTTAACCCGTGACTTTTGTTAACGCATCTTGCAGAGCTAACTGGGGCCTTCCT
>DWBH01001140.1:0-10193 GCA_018230765.1 Ernsta delagoae
GCTTGAGCAATGGCCGCTTACGGACGAAACAAGTGCTTGCTCATTTTAATATTTCCAACTTCCCCGACCGAGCCATCATTAAGCAACTTGTCTCCCCAGCACCACGAATTAGCAGGCGAGTAGCAATTTTCTCGGGGTTTTTACCGTTTTGCGGAAACAAATAGCGGAATCGACACAGAAGTTGTCAACTTGAGACGTAAGTTCTGCAGTTTTATCTGAAGTCGTAAACAGTTGCATCGGTAGGTACCTACTACTGAAACCTGAGGCTCCACTTGTGTTGAATGTTCATCGTAATACCTTCGTCTCCTTGAGTGTTTCATGTTTGAAATGAATGGTAGCTATGATTCCCCCGATGCAAAGAAGATGCACTTACCATCTGAAAATTGCTCAAATTAAGAACAAAAATATTTTCCTAACAATAAATTTTAAACCTGTTTAGACAATTATTAACAGAAATAATTACTCTTTTTTTTTTGAATGTCTAATAATCAATAATAGTTACATGTTAATGATGAAACAAGTCCCTTGGCGACCACGGAGGAAAACGCACCGCGGGCGAAATGGGGCTGTCGGGAGCTCTCTCCAAATCTCTCCACTCCATTGTTACTTTTTTTAATCCTCCCTGTTTCGCTTCATAAGTATTTAGAGAATTTTCTCGGACGTTATTTTAAATATAAAAGATCACGGATTTACTCGACATTGATTGGAGCGCGATTATAATTTTGCGTAACGGCAAAATTTTCTCTCTTGAATTTCATTTGCACTTTTAATGTCATGGAATTTTGAGATGGGCGAAAGTGGGTTTTTGTTTCGCGGACTCGTTTCATTGTTAACCTCGACTCGAACTAACACGGATTTGGGAAAAATCAGTCTTCTTGTCTACGCAGCGAGATTTTCTTCCATAAATCAGCGGGATGTCAAACTGTGTCGAACTCTGCTGATATAAATTACTGCTACTGGGCGCGGATACTGTTCGTCTGCTTCGTTTTACATTCGAGGAAAAACTTCGGAAGTTCAGTTCCGATCCAATGACGAAGGCCAGTCAGCGGGAATTCGAATCTCATTTCCAATATCATGCTACGGGGCTCGTCGTAAAACTTTCCTTTTTTACGTCTGTTTATATCTACCGCAATACTGTGAGGGAAAACAGGTTGAAGTTTTTTATCAAAGAAAGTAAAGACTCGGATTGCAAAAATACTTTTTTTTATTTCATTTTCTAATAAACTGTCTATGTATTAAAAATTTATGGCTTTGTAATTTCATTATTGTTATTTCATTTAGCTATTTACATTTGCTATTGTATTTTCAATACATTGGGAAATAAATACTGTAACTTAGTTGCGGGGTAGTTTGACAAAAAACCTTTTAATTCTGTAGTTTGCATGCAGTCAATCATAACTTGGCAAGTCAATCAGGAAAACGTTGAGAACACAGAAAATATTTGAGCATTGTAAACAGAATATTTTGACACTGAATAAATTAGACGTAAGCTCTATCTATTATTCTCGCTGTCGAAATTATTTGCAACAATTCTGTTGTTGAAATCGTGAAACAATTTTGTCGATGCGCCAACTTCTAAGCAAAAGTTTTGCCTTCTATTAATTTGTTTTATTTAGTACAAGAAATTAAAGTGCTAGCTGATAAAGTCATAATACGACTACTTAACTATGGTTAATGAATAACAATAATAATTTTTCAGTTTTATATGTGCACATAGCAACATTCAGTAATTTATTGTGGTTTTTACCACAAGACTTAGAGCTTTTATCAGAATAGCGATGAATGACAAAACTTGAAACAATTATTTATGAGAAATATTTAAGGACGGTTGAAAATTGTATGTCTAAGTGCTAGTGACCAATTCATATCCGTATCACTTTTGAACACCTGAAAAAAATCCGCACCATAAAGGTAATAAAACTCACACTCTCATAACAAATTTTCACATTCGGCCATAAAATAGTTTTACGAGCTCCAAATCTAGTTACGTATTACAAACGTTCCGGTGTGAGTTGAAAGTGGGAAATGAGGGACTTTATTCATACCGCACTGCGTCATAAAAAGTCGAATTTCATAAATTGGCCTTCGGAATAGGGTTTATCGGTCAAATATACGCTTCACTTGCATATATTTAATATTTTATTGTTAAAACTACGATTTAATATTTATTAGCTTTCTTTTGATACTTACCAAAAACAATGATTTTGACGCCAACCTTTCATCACCAAGGGTTGATTAGTAGAGAATTCCACTTGGCATTAAATCCACCCATTAATTATTATTGTAGCAATGCATTTGTCTCACTCAGTTCCATATCCATGTTCCATGTGTTTAGAAGAAAACAGTAGTAGGTACGGTTTGACACAAAACTGACACAAATTCGATTCTATTTTAAACTCAAAAGTGTTAACAGCAGCACAGCAGGTTTTGTTCAGTAATTGTGTTTTAATGTCCTATTGATTTAATTCGAAAATGATTTAAAAATGTTTTTTGTGCTCACACTCATAATTTCAGCTAATTAGGGTACCAAACTTGTAACTAGGTAAATGAAACCACATACCAATAACCGCATGAAATTGGTTTACCACGTGAAGTGTAGTTGGACGAAACCGCGTGTCACAGCGTGTTATCATGCGACGAACGTACGACGGAGGCACCGTTTCTATTTTCGCAGTGAATACGGATTTTTTCCACGACACCGACCTTGACTTGCACGTGCTGAATAAGCAATGAAGAGCTTTTTGTATTTTATTCACTTTGATGAGGCAGTGGATTCATTTGGTCGCGTTATTTCAGGAAGAGTATGTCACCGCATGATCACTATCACTCCAAACTCCAGACATGACGTGTGTTATTGTAGATGTCTAGTAGATTTGATATCGAATACTTTGTCTACTTCGGGGCACGTAATTTTTCAGTCACTATTCAAGTTTTACGGAACTGTCGAATGTCAAAATTTTAATTACAATTTCTTTGAATATTAATGATTTTTTATTGAGTGGCGTATGTATGTAGTATTGTAGGATTTTAGAGTACTAAAAGGCACAAAAAGGTACGTGGAGACAACTAAAACCTATTTGGTTTTAGTTGTCTCCACGCCTTAAAAAAAATCAAAATCTTGTCACAAGACAAAAAAGAGTACCTACCTACTTACAGGTCAGTCAAATTAAGGACCGGCATTACAACTACTTCACCAGTCAACAGTCTTCATACTAAATGCCTACTCACAATAGTTAATATTAAAATTTTACTCACAAATTATCAAAAATATGTGCGCTTATATCTAATACACTGAAAGCTGTTGGAGTCTACTATTGTCTTCACATCCCGCATTTTATTGCAATTTAGCGGCTTGCTCCGGATTTAACCAGATAACTGTAATTTTACAGCTCTTTTGTTATACGACTGCGATAAAATATATTGTTCACTAGCTTTTACACGATATTCTACTTATTTTATGATTGAGAAAGGCAGTTAATGTTGCAACATATTACATAATAATCACAAAACTGTACAAGCTAATTACATTAAATGTAGTATTTTTAAATAATTACATTATAAAGGTATAAATATGCCTACGTACTGCCTCTAATTTAATAATAGGAAAATAATTGATAGGTTTAACTACTCGTCTGCTATCGGTCATTCTAAAGCTAGGAAAGCTTTTGCTTTTGTCATTTTTATGACATTGGATAGCAGCTCTTTGTTAGGTATGTTGCTACATTAAGCCAACTGCGATTGAGTTCGCATATGCATCAACCTCTTCTATTTCATGGCACTTCTACTTAGCTCTTTACTCCATGACCATACCACGTCCACGAAGACAATTAATGCAATCACTTCGTATTCGAATATACAAAAGAAACGTCTCGATCTCGGAGACAATAGAAGGTCGTTCTCATATATTATGTATCACGGCTATAGAATTCGCTTGGCAGTAACTGGTACATTGATACGAGTCTTGGCTCCTCAACAACTGTTATGCGCCGCTGTGCGCTATCGGACTAAAATATTCGTTCCGATGACAAATTCCAAATGTATTGTTTCGTACCGCGGGTATTATTAAACCAAACTAATAGGAAGCTTCGACAATTAATAAACGTTCTTATCTGTGTACAGATGATTTATTTGTGTAATTAGTACCTACTGCGTATTTTTATATCTACTTACCTACCAAGTTACCATATACCACATACTATATTTAAAACACACGTTTTAGTGGAAACTCAAATGTTTACAAGCACCTAGCTATATCTCGAGTCGCGCCAAACCCGTGAAAATTAAAGAATTTTTAAATCATATAAAGCATTCTAGTACCTACTTAACACCACCAATAACGTTTTCGTGTAAAAATATCTTAGCTTTACTGTAGGTACCCAATGCTTGCATAAAATAAGTTGTCATATCTCGTCACACCTTTCAACGCGCTATTATTAGCCTTGTAATCCTATCTATCAGTGAAGAAGCTACTTAAAAATTCAGTTTATCCCGGTTGATTACAGTAATTTAAAAAAAACCTTCCCCGTATCTGTCAAAGATCTGTAAAAGGTTACATACATATTTGAGAGCCTGTATTCACAATATTTAAATCCCTAGTAATCTAGCTATGTAATTTTAACCGGTGGTTAGCAGTTACTTATTTAGAACCTTATATAGACTGTGAAACAGGGCCCAAATCTTTTCACTAGTGCTTCAATCGATAGTAGACTCGTCAGTTGCTCATTAGACATCATTCAACGTAATCCAGCGGCGAATGAGCACATTAACCACTAGATTACGTGTTCAGCCATCACTTAACTGCGTGCCCATTCGCCACTCGAAGCAAACGTTACGTACAAAAGTCAATGCGCTGTAAAGAATCTGTATGACGTCGAGTAGGGCAATGACGTGAAACAACGCCGAGGAGTCGAGCGGGATTTTCGCGAATAAAATAAAGTCTGATCTTCGTGAGAAAGCTTTGTTCTTTCGGTTGTAGGTACGGCTTGAAAACGCTGGCGATAGGTGCAGAACGGGAATACCGCGCTTTGTTTGATGACCACGGACCTACAAGTATAAGTTAAAATATATGTGATGTTAGATTTATGAAGCGGTCATTGAATTATTATCAGTACTTAAATGTAATAATCATCGATTCCCATATCAATATCATTCAAGTAAGTAACTAGTAAAGTACTAATTTAATAGACAGAAAATGAAGAGCTGAAATAAATATTGGAATTGCTTAAAAGACACTAATATACCCATGTTATGAATAACTTTATTTAAGTATCTATATCTAGTATTTTAATTATTTGCCCTTACACACAGTTACAATGTTGAATTTTAATTAGGTCGCCCACTAGATTGAAGGGATTTTGAAGTAAAACGAACATTACGTGTGTAAACAAATTACATTATAATTTTTACTAGATCCCATTGTATAAATATAGGAAGAACGGCTTCACACGATTACCCATCACTAATGGCCTAGCCGATGGCGTTATGGGCAATATTGGCCCACGGAATGCGCGAAAACGTTGCTGCCGCCCAATAAAGCTCTGAGTGGTAAACTCCTGAATTCATTGTCCGTAAGCAATCTTCTTAGAATTACGCTTTAATGATCCCATTTTTATAAAAGCCAATAAGCAGGCACATCTATTCGTACCCAAATACAAAAAGAAAATACAATGTTTGACTATAAGTGCTTTTTTTTTACGTAGAGTCACGGATTACTATAATCTGTGCACTAATTTAGCCATATTTACTTAAAATTGCGATCTTGATAAGCACCAAAGATACCAAATAAGTACTGAAGATACCTTGAGATACCAAAAGCATTTTTTTTATTTGTTTTTAAATTACGAGTTGTGTGACATTTACCTGCGACTTATTTCAGTCTCTAGACTATCTCTCACTATCGTTCCTCTTTGTATTTACTTACTGCTTATTTCCCAATCTTCAAGTAAGTCCCAAAAAACCTGCCCATCAGGTAAATAATCGATTACATTTTGCATAATAATATTACGTGAAAATGACACGCGCTATTACGCCCACTCAATGACTACCCTTATTATTTGCCTAAACTCCCTATTTGTAATTTATAAACATGGTTAAAAATCCTTTTTTTGACCACAAAATGTTTAAAGGTCTCAAGCACCTAACCTAAAACTTGTATAAAGTAGCTGAAAAAAGCATGGGATAACCTTGGAGGATAATGAATAAGTATGCTTCGAAAATCTAAGCCGCGCTCCACCCCAGTGGCCAAGCGTAGTATTTTGAAGTAGTCTTCATATAGGTAGTAAAGATGTCATAGCGTCGCGACAGTTCCATTTGTATGTTACCTAAATTCTTCACAGTGTTTTCAATGACGACTAAATGCCATTCATCTGTCATCGTGTCATCTATTTGTGTTGACGTTGAAGATGACGTCACAGCTTGCCATTTCTACATTATGCAGTGCTTGTGCTGATTGAGTATGTTTTCAAATGGAAATGTATACCTACTATTTTACTATTCAAATTGATACTTAACGATCAAATGCAAGAAGCTTCATTGGAACTTCTCAAGCTTCATTGGAGTTTAAAAAAATTAACATAGCTACTAGATAATTAATAAAACTCATCCTCTCTATGGAACTATGGCTACTTAAAATTAACAAAAATAAAAAATACATAGGGTAGTTAGGTACCTTACAATAACGAAAACTGTAAGTTTTTAATCCATCCATATGAATTATAAATATAGTAAGTATAATAGTAGGTAACCTACCTCATAAATAAATAATAGACAAGGGATTATAAAGGTAAATAAATTTAATATTAATGATGCTGTCTAAAATTGAATCACCTTTAAAGTAAATCAGAATAATGATATTCATATTAATTTAAATAAAGCTTACCTAGAAACAGGGGCGACAGCTCTCGAACGATCAGGCAGGTCCCAACTTTTGGAGCTCACTCGATCCTTTAAGATCGTTCAAATACGTTCTCATCACTGTTAATAACCGAATTCAGAATAGAATACTCGACGATAAAATTTCAAGTTTCTGTTTTCAGTTTGTTACTATATTCACAACCTCAAGGGAAATTACGAAAGTAAACTCAGTTCTGAGACACAACCTTTGACATAGAGGGAAGATGTAAAAACACGAACTCCGCGTTAGGTAAGAGATTCGTGCATAAATACTTAAAAGTTAAGAAACGTAGCTTGTATAAATATAATTCAATCTACTAAGTTTACTCACAACTTGCGAAAAACAACCAATTTTTATTATTGATAAGTCCACTGAGGTTTTAGGTGACAGCGACGAGAGTTACCCGGTCTACGTTAAATTATCACAACCATAGTTTTTTCTCACTTCAATCGACTCACGATAACCGGACGACATCCTCGGTTACATCGCTGTTCACTTGATTTTACTTAAATTACGTTTAAACTACGTTTTATTCACAACACTGAAGAGGTAAACATTGAATATACATCGTGTTAACTTTAAAGATTGCTTGAATAAAATTCCATTTCAATTCACTGTTACATCACAAGTAACGCACATTCAGTTACAGGTATAGTTTATTTAGTAAGGGTTCGTATTGTTTTTGGCACAGTCAAGTTTGGCGGTTTTCATGTTTCGCACGAAAAGTTTTGCGCGGGTCGCGAAACGCGAGACTTTCGCGACAGTTATCGGCCACTGAACACACGCTGCTACATTTTCATCATTTAAAAATAGTAATATCAACTGTAAAACGTGTCATTCCGTTTCAACTGGACGCGATAACCCGCCGTAGTTCGGTGGACGGCGGTGAATGTCAGGTAATGTCGGAACTGTCAGTGAAACTGTGTTTTCAGTTTTCGGGTCCGACGTGTGTTCCTCGTACTGTTTGTGCTGTGTTACTAGAGGCACGCGTTCGTCGCTGCAACTGCTGAAAAGCGAAACCTGTTGAAATAGTACAGGAGAGTGTGCCAGAGAGAGATATAGAGATGTTTCTCGTGATGGCCGCGAGTTTCAGGCGCTTATTTTACTACGAACGCGTGTGTGAGTGGAAACCTGCGTGGCTACGATCAGTGAATCGGTGTTAGTGAGTTGTGGAAAACTCTCTTAGGGCGCTTCCACAAGCTCGCGGATTTTCTCACTTTTCATTAGACCGCATAGAATATTCAGTTTGATAATGTGTGTCTAATCTTATGAATTTTAATTATACGACTACAAATTAAAGCACTTAATTTTATTTGTGAATGTGTAATGTAATGTGTTACTCTGTACTTGAGTAACGAATAAAGTTTAGCTTAAAATATAATATGTTTATTTAAGTTTTACGGCAATTAACAAGAGAGTATCTTAATTTACTTTACGTTACTACAGAGATTACATTAAATCCAAAAACTATATTTCTACCATCAGACCTTGAAAACAGTGAAAATAATGACAGGCCATAAAAATTTGAAAACTGTTTAAAAAAACGCTTCACAAAAATTAATCACCCCTGTCAACTTTCTACCACCTATCGGACCCAAAACACGGAATCGCATCTAAGAATCGAAGGTGTCGTGATAGGAATTAATCAATTTAAAGTGGCTTCGACCAATATAAACAAGGGGTCACACAAACGCGTGTTGTAACCAAATAGCACGCAACGTAGGCTGTGTAGGTCGAGACGAGAGGCCAGAGCCGGGGAGGCTGTGGCGAGGGCGAGATGACAGGAGCGGAGTGCGCACGCAACCTCCAATATTCCCTCCACCGCACTCACACTTCGCAAAAATCCATAGCGTCGTGGGAGATCGCTTGATACACCCAGCTCCGCTGAAAGTGCTGTAACGCTGTACCCTTCGTTATATCGGGAATCAATTGACAAATGGGCACAATGGTAGTCCACACGCTCGCACTACTGTGTTTGTAAAGCCAAGGGCAACTTAATTGTGGGGCATTGTTTTTTAGCATGCTGACAAGTTTTTCGACTATCGAGAATATTTTATGGAATAATTAAGGAATTATTATTTACTAATACAATTATTATGCTCGTATGACCCACGTAATGCGGACTTTGTTACAGCGATAAACATTTTGGGGTACAGTAATGCAGCAATAAACATTTTGAGGTGCAGTAATATATTTATAGGTATTAATTTCATAGCGTTTATTGAAGTATAACGTTTTTGTCTATTATTGTTCCAGATACCTACATACTTTATAATTAATGCGAGAGTAGCTTACACTTATGTAGGTATTTACGCTTTCACACTTGAACCACTGAACCAATTTTTATAAAATTTGGTAGAGAAATAGAATAGCCTTGTGTAGAATATATTCTACTTTTTGTCGTTATAAAAATCACAAAACACGTTATCCAAAATTAACGAAGTAAACCTGTAAGGACATCTCATCAATTTTTCTAAGATGATTGATCGATTAGTGTTCAAAATATTATAAGTATTTAGAAAAGGCTGAAACAAAATTGAGATGCCCCGTTCTTTTCGCACACAAACACATATAAACAAGAATACGGGTGAAAACACACCGCTACGTTAGTAGTACCAAGGCCAGCTTTAATAGGAACTAGGAACTATTCTTCACCCCGCGACTTTGATATGCGTTTATGATAAAAAGATATAGTACTGTACATTACAAAGATTTATTCATAAGAAAAGGTAGATAAAAATATTTTAATTTAACAGAAGAAAAATATGTAGGTAGCTACCTACTTATTTTAAGAACAAAAGTGCCTCCACCTATGAACCAACCAACGATAAATAACGCTAGAATAAAATAATGTTTAGATATATGTAATTTATCTTAAATCAAGACCAATGAAAATGGTTTCTTAAGCAACCAAAAAATACAATAAGGTCAGTCAAACTAGCTACCACACTAGGAGTCCCTATGTCGTAAACAACTAGTAATATATTTATAGAATTTATTAATAGAATTCTTATAGAATTACCTATACAATTTATTTGTTATAAGTGTTTGTATCACGATTTTCTCGATACTGAAATAAGTTACACGGGCACTATTATTTTTTTACCTTTTCCCTTTCAATATACCCTATCATAGCTGCTATTTCGATTAATTGCCTAATACTTATTTGCGTGACTACCCTATAACTAAGTAGGTACGATAGATAGGTAAATAATAACTAAGTAAGTAGTTAAGTATTGATATGCGTGTTGAGTAGAGTTAGGTAAAATATAATTCGCTAGTTGCACCTTTTTTTATTTAT
>DWBH01001141.1:0-10192 GCA_018230765.1 Ernsta delagoae
TTTATTCACATTACAAAAAATATGCACGTTATGTTACAAAATTACTGTTGATATAAAAGACAAAGAAAGTAGATACATCGTGCCTATCTCCATTTTTCGATTTATAATACGTTTGCGATTCGCGAGTTCCATTTACATTTCATTCTAGATAATGTCCCCGCAGACACACATCTCTTCTGACTAAAACGGCTTCATTAGTCTTGCTTAAAAGTTAAAAGAGAATGCTTCATTTTTATTAAAAACAAGTAAGCACAATACCTATTCATTTACTTTATTGAAACTAAAAAAATAGGCTTTAAGCATGCTGAACCAAAGCATTTATTTCAATAATTTCAAACTAGAAAAATTATAAGGTTTATGAAGGTATATAGTGACCACTTTTGTCACTAATACGATATCACCATCTTGTACCTAAAGTTAGAGCTGAATATCCTCTTCGCCAATGTGTTGTCGGTTTTGTAGAAAATCTTTATAGCACCAAGTCATAAACAGCAAGGAATGTCTCAGGAGGGACGTATTCCAGTAACTTGGACGTGCACAGAAAGAATGAACGTCGCAATTGAACTGTGAAGTACCACCACGAATCCAGATAATGCAGAACATGCATACATCGGGTAGCACAGATAAAAAAAGAAGCGTTATACACAGATAAAAAAGAAACGATTTAATACGTTATGTTGTTAAAAAGAAACTTTATTGACGGTTAAATCATTTTGTAGTATTGTTGTAATATCATACAATATTTAATGGGAATATAATTTGAAGGTCAATCTTAAAAATATTCAACATCCAGTTTCTTATAAATATTTAACACCAAACAAATAAAACGTGGTAGTGAAATAATCTTAAAAGATTTATGGTTTAGAACAAAAAACCGAGAAATCCACGTCAGTAAATACTACTCGAATACTTACATACTTTATATCAAAAAAAAAAAAAAAAGTTAAAGGTTGTTTAACCTATGACAAAAGTTTACAAACTCTTTGTCTTGAATAGTTTTTTCGCGAAAATATATTCATATCAGTAGAAACTTTTTACATTACAAAAAAAGAAAAATATGTAAGTTTGTTCTACTCATGCCGTAAGTAAAGCGAAGTGAGAGCTACCCATCTTCGGCATGAAAAATTAAAATAGAGTTAGTAAATTTTAGATTTAAACAATTGGATGAGGAAAATTTCAAGAGACTTCCTCCTTACACCTCGTGAACCCATTTTTTTAAGTGAGAATCGCCCCATAATTACTATCTATAAGCACAGCTAGTTTCATAAACTCCCAAAACAGTAATCTAAATACATTAATCAAATTTCTACTCTATAGACTCTATAGTATAGAGAATCGAACCAAGCACACCCGGAAGAAGATAAAACCTTCTTCCATTTATCCATCTATCGCATCTAAATGTAACCAATTGAATCTGTCGAAAAGCATTCGATACGTTTCTTGTCTAAATGTTACCAATTGAATATTCCTCCACATTTATCTTAGCTTATCGTTCAACGTTTGATGGTGTAACAATCCGATAAGAAGACACGACTGTAATAATACCGAACGGGTCCCTTTACTCCCATTTCGTTCGAATGATAAAACGTGAATACTAAGTATATCACGAAATTGGTGTTTGTTTGTTTCACAGCTCGACCTGAATGGAAATTAGATGAATATTTTAAGTTCTACCCTGCCAGCAATATACTAATAATTGAGGAGCATTTCATATTCATCAAAAATCTTACCAATAAATAGAATTTGAGTTCTCTCTGTGATATTAAAATTAATATACTCGTAAATAAATAATAGCAGTCATGTAGGTAGTCAAAATATGATTATTTACACCGGTAGTTAGGAAATGTCTCTATGGACCTATCTACCTGTATGGATTTGAAAATCTTTAATGATATTGTAACAGTACTTCTCACATACGCAAAGTTCTTTTATTATTAAGGAATCCATGATCTGTTTTATTCGGCTACGGAATATATGGATCTCTGTAGAGACATTATATGCAATTGGATGCAAATGGAACACGCGATTCGCATATGTATTGCAAATTGAAAGATGAAGAGTTACAGCTTTTGTAGATTTAAGAGAGAGAAAGAAAGAGAATGTTTGCATAATAAGATAAGATTATCTTTTATTATTACTAATAAATATAATAATGTACTGAACGTGCATCAAATAATGAAAAGTGACATAATGAAAATACATGTCTTTCACTGTTAAACAGGTAAGGCAATATCATTTTAAATATCCTACGATTCCAAAAAAAACAACATTAAGTACATATTTGAAATTACTACTCAACATCAAATTGCTTTATCATCAACTAACTTCATAGCTAACTTTAATGGTGTAACATAATTTACCTATGTACCTAGGTACTAATAGCGGCATATATCCATGCGTCATACGTCTGTGATATTTCCCTTACTTGTTTCTTTGGGAACAAAGTAAATTAATCAAAAATCTCTTTCTGTAGTAATGATGATGATGATCATTAAAATATCGGCAAAAAGTCTCCTGATAACTCGGTATAAATACATACTTATCACATTGCACTAAATAGGAATTTAACCGAATTTTCACGCCATTTTTCACCGTTCAAAGAAAGCCGTTGTCATCGCACGTACCAACGACTAAAATGTTCCGCTATCATAGCTAGCAGGCACGGCTTAGCTGTCGACTTACACACGCCACTCCTTTCAAAATGTCTTAAAGGGTATTAGAATAATTAAGTAGGTTTACGAAAATTACGTAGGCAAATTAAGTCGACTTCAATGTTAAAAGAAGTTTCCTAAAGTCCATAAAGTAGGGCTTACTTACCTAAATGGAATGAACATTTAAAAACGGTTTATTTAAAAAGTAAAAAAGGCTTTGATGTGTGTTGTTATTATTTCCTTTGCTTCTATCTAAAGTCTGAAGTACTTTTAGAAGTGCTCTTGTAGCTTTGCTTCTCAAATAACGATAATTGGTCTTCATAAAGATTTACTACCTACCTACATGCACCTAAATATATATACAACAGGTACATTACAAAGGTCGATTTATTATTTATAGTATTATTAATAATAAGTAGTATACTGCAGTTGAGGTACAAATAAACACGACATAGTCTATAAAAATAATTGAAACTAAACATAATAATATTTAGAAATATTAGAATTAAAGAGTTGGGGAATCTCATATCGGCTTGTTGGTGAAACTTTCAGAGCGGTTGAATTTCAAATCTAATATAAACTGTGGCGAACTTTGAACACTTGAGCGTAAGTACATATTGGGAGCAAAGTTCTGACGGAAGATACGGAATTTCCGAAGAATTATTTATTATCATATCACACTCGGAACGGGTGAGTGGTTAAATTGTTTGATGGGGTGTGAGGTGCGGTCGGATGGTGCTAAAGTGTGGTCCTCTAACCGAGATCGGCCCAAAGCTAAGATTACTGTCTTAAGGAAACGCTGACGTGTTATCTTGGCAATTTCCTGATGTTCCTGACCTTTAAAAATGTGGAAAAGTGTCCAAACTTTGTCACTTAACAAAATATTAAAAATGTTGAGGTAAGAAATCAAAGATTCTTATATTCCTTTTTAAAGGTCCTAAGTAATAAACATATTAAATATAGCAATTATTTTTAAATTTTAAGTCTACACATATACATATAAGAATTATGAAAGAAAATAAATTTAACAACATAAAAAAATATATAAATTACAAAACATAAACGCTAAATTTAAAATATGTATTAAGTAGGTACGCTAAAATTAAATAAAAATATACGGCCATTAACATCATTCTTCGCCCGAACAAAGCGTATGTATGTTTAAACGTTATCAAAAATAATTTTCCGGAGCGAGGGTATATCATTACACGTGATATATTGTGTGTAAGGGAGTGAAGGCGTCGCCGTCGCATAAACAACAAAGAGTGAAGGGCCCTAGCATCGTTTCAAAGTAAATTGAGTCGAGGTGTCAATAGAAGGAAGTCCCTCGTTTCCTTGCATTTGTTGTCGCTTCGCCATGGTCATTAATTTTTTTCTCTTTTTTATTGGGCTTTAGTGGAAAAAGAAGACACATCAACCTAGTGTTAAAGGACAATGCGTTGCTCGGAAGAACTGACATGATCGCCTGAAATAAATCTATTTTTACCCTCTCCAGCCAACCACCAACAAAAGAATCTGACGCAGAGCATGCTTTATGGCTTCTTATGAAGTTAACAATGGTACTTCCAATACAACTAACGGCTTTTCTGATCTGTTTTCAATAACTTTAAATCTTTAAAGATCGGCAAGAAAATCTTCATCGTCGACAAAATAAAATACATAGACCGACATAGATAATAAAGTTTTTATGTGATGGCAATAATTAAACGCGGTTGAAAACTTTGGTTTGTCTTCACCGAAGTTCACTTTAAGCCTAAAAGCCCACTTCGTCCCATGCTACCGTAATCGACCACAAGCCACTAGTTTGCAGTTGTGATAACGTTTAAAAGGTTTAAAAAGCTCTTTAGTAAAATTTATAGCTCTCACGAAATATTGTGTTATTCCCCTGAGGCCATTACGCAGTGTTACAATACGGTTTATTCGTCGTTTAACTTCGAGTAGAAAGTAAGATTTCACCTTTCATTGCCTTGACTTCAACTACAGATGTATGTTACGATGCAGGATATTATAATTAAACATTATAATCACAGTCACCAGAAGAATAATGGTCACCTTGGACAATAGTTACACCAGAAGCATTGTCTTACTTTATAAAATACATACCTATGTTTACAACAATAAAAAAACCTACTAGGTATCTAAAAAGCATTATAAATATATGAGCGTGATAAAATATAAAAAAATAATAAAATCCTACCTATTATCATTAATACTTTTTTCTCAAAGTCATAGACAAAGCTTGTAAATTTACTTATCCATCCCCTCGAAAAGTACCTATATACATTAAATACGTGTACAATATTAAACACAATCAAATTGTTTGTTTCTATAGCTTCTGCATAATCTTCATGACAAGCCAAAACTACGGGCAAGGTCGATAACTGTCATCAACTTCGGAATCGCAATACAGAGAGTCCTCTGAGATTGATTCTATACATTTACAGCTATGTATAAATACCGCACTGGGATTTAGTTGATAGCTGAATATCTCTAAAATACGTGATTGCTTAAATCAGTTGGTAAGTTTATAACATAAATATTTTATTGCTTTTTAACTGTAAAAAAGGGATGCTGATCTGGAGACTGATGACATAAGAAATATAGCGGGAAACAGCTTGATACGCAAAGTGCTTAAAAGAATGATACTATACTTTATATTATAGTTTCTAAAGACAATCAATATTTGTAGTGTAACAAGTGCGAACAACATTAGTAGCCCTTCACAACGACTTATTTTATTTATTTAAAACCAAAACTCAATAGGTAACTGCTGAGGATTAGAAATTACCACAAAGTCGCTTAGGCAGTCGCTTTGTGAACAATTTCGTGAGGTGTTAGTAAGTTTCGTAGAGTTCGCTACCACCCTTCGAAAGTTTGCTTTAAAATCAGTTCCATTTACCTACATTTACTTTTAGTCTGACTGGTCCAACTAATTTTAGAGAGCTTCTTATAATTTCGTGCATGATAATGATAATAGTAAAATACACATACATTAACAATAGTGACATCGAAGCGTTGACGACCTATAATCGCTATGGTTCTCAACAATGGTAAAATAATTTATTTGCACATAATAATATAACGTGTGTAGAATTACATAAAATTTAAAAAGTTAAATTAAATTACTACCGATAAGATAATTTAAAATCTATATTTAGTCTCTGTTAAATCTTTGAACACGAATCATGTCATGGAAGCCGCTTTCGTATCTCGCATTTATATACATACACCGTCACGACAAATATTTCTCCTAAGTTATGAGAGACACGCGTCGGTCCGGTTTTTTCCAAATTAATCATAGCGTGAAGGACCCTGCAACTGACAAAGGAGTAATAGCCTTTGTCTAGTCAGCAGACGTACGGAGAGAAGTAAAAAATGCTATTCTTAGTAGATACTTCAATGTGACTGCAAAATTTCTGTAGCTTTATTGTTTGGATAGGTTTTTGACGGACGATTGAATTTTTGAATTGCAAATTGTTTCTTGTACGAAGGTTAAGAACACTAAATTTATGTATTTGCTAATTCTGAAGTAGCTACTTAAGTAGGTACGTCCATAATATATGTAGGTACCTAGGTATAATACGAGTAGCGGATATTATTAAAAATTTTAGATTTCATCTAAAATACTTTTTGCTAAAGTTCATTTTAAAGTCCTAGAAAACTCTCTAAACTATTTCAAAAACCAAACATCCACACAAATGAGCTACTCAAGAAAGCCACGTATTTACATTCTAATTTGAGGCGCGAACATCAATCCACGTCAAACTACATGAACCGGCGTCAAAAGTTGGGAGCTTGTACAAAATCGCGTAATGAAATCGTACGAAAACTCAGTCTTCACTTTTTATTCAAACTCTGTCGAAATTGGCGTCGGGCGTCCGCTAAAAGCCTTTGTCAGTTTCGCCTCCCCAATTTTTTCGTAAGAGGTTTTGTAGCTTGCTCTTGTAATTTTGAATTACCAACACTCGACCTTTTTACACTACAACAAACGCCTTTTATTATCAAGTCAGTTGCTTATTAGCTTTATCTAAGCAGAATTTTTATAATAATTGTAACCAGTCCTGAGGACTTCATTTATAATAATACTAAATTATAAGTTCGGTATTTTAAGTGTAAAGTTATGATTTTGTCTTACATCTCAGAGGGAATATTTTTATTAATATTTTTCTCGGTAAAAATAAAATGAAAATGAAGAGAATCCATGTGAATATTACCCAAAAATATTTTAAATGTGTGAAGGAAATACCTACGTTGACTACCTTTATCTAGACAAGAGTCCACAGAGCCATTATTACTCCTAATTTTTCGTACAGCCTTTAAATCCGCTTTGCAATGTGAAATCCACTTTGATCTTATCGTACTTACTTCGAATAAAAGTGATATATTTTCATTCTAATGCGTTGGTATGGGGTAATATAATGAGGGAGACTGCAAATATGTGAGACTTTCCTTAAAAATTAAAATATATTTATATACTCTACACACTGGAGATAAAATAAGTATAAATATATTTAGGGAAGACGGGTTGATGAAAAATTAAAGTATACAAAAAGGTAATTAGTTGTCCATCAATTCTAGCTTGTTGTACCTACTTGCAGAAAAAGTTTACACGCTGTTTCACACTGAAAGGCGTACTATGGAAATAGGACATCGTCCCTACTCTATACAATAATAGAATGAGGTGAGTATAACGTCTATTTTGCTTAATCGGGGTTCGCTTTGTATTATATTAGCTGCAGTAGTTTGATCTTAATGTAAGTCATATAGATGAATTGTGACATTGTACAATGTTTACGAATCTTGACGCTTAAACCCTCGATTAAGGGCGTTGACAGAGACTTAAGAGATTAATTCTACAATGATGATATCAGTAATGAAACGTTGAATGATACAGACGAAAATTTTGTGAATTTTTTATTGCTTTTAGTTATTATGACGTTTTCATTGCTAATAATTATGAAAAGAACTCTTGCTTTTTTTCTAAATTTTACGTTCAGTCCTGAATACTAAGGCAAAAGCTTGGTAACACTATCTAGCTAATAGGGACAGGCTCCATTAGCCGGCAACGTAGTTCTGCTCGTACCCCAGCCTTCTAGAGCCCTACACCTACAGGTAAAAGCGTGGTCAGTAAGGATAATTCGATTTTAGCACCTCTCTAAGAACTGTGATATTTATGGAAGGTCGTCGGCAAAATTTAGGACCAGTATGTAACAAATTGAGTTTTGTTCATTTATTATTATTTTTAAAGTGAAAATTAAATACCTTTAATAACTCTTATGGTAAAGATATGGTTTGGAATGAGACGTAAATTCTAGAAATTGAAATTGTATTCTATATATATGAACCGCTATTTGTGGTTGGACAGTTGAATATGTTACCTAAGTCTCAAAACCACAAAAAACAACGTAAAATCTTGAACCTATTATTTCATAGTGGCCCTTATAACACACCTTCCAAAACTAAAAACAGATACACAGAACAGAACAGATAGTAGCTTATGTATATAGATTTTTACAGATTATTCTTTTGCGTCTCATTTTTAGGTTTACCGTTGATGTTTTGTTGCAGATTTCCAAAAAAATCAAGAAGTCGTTAATTATATACACAGTAAGTTACCAAGTATATTTGCCCATGAGGCCATAAAAACAAAAACTTGTTCCCTTCTGCAAAAGTTTACGAGGTTGACTTTAGTTTTTTCAAAGTTCGAACCGTGATGTTTTATGATGATAGCGTAGCGCAAAGTTTTCCTTGTATTACACAATTTACGTACATTTTCAAAGAAAACGAAATACCTACGTTGTTAAGTACCTACCTACATCGTTTTTTCTCACAAAAGATTTCACCGTTCTCATGTTAATTTTTTGCTATAGATACATATTACGAGTTATTCTTG
The DNA here is from genome assembly GCA_018230765.1 of Ernsta delagoae. NCBI lineage: Eukaryota > Metazoa > Arthropoda > Insecta > Lepidoptera > Hesperiidae > Ernsta > Ernsta delagoae. The sequence continues at coordinate 8,545 of DWBH01001141.1, forward strand.
ACTTCGACAAGAAAAACAGACCTTTTTCGAATAACATACAAAATACGTTAGGCAAATTCTCTGTATTGACATTATCACATAGGTACCATTATATTTCTGCGGGTAAATAATGATGTTGCGAAAGGACCTTCATATTCTTGCTACAATTTGAGTAATGAGAGTAATTCCTAGTAAAGTTATTTCAGGCAGGCTTGGAACGGTACACGTTTTTAAATTAAATTCCAGCTTACATTGAAATACTTAAAAGGGACACTGAAATATATTTTAGTGTTTCAAAATAACATTTTCTTCTTTAGCCTGATAATGTTTATTTGGCTTAATTAAATGTGTACCTACACTGTGTGGTCTAAATATATTTTGAAATTATTTTAAAGTAAGATGTTTTAAACTTTAAAATCAGATCAGAAGCAGTTAGGTTTCACAACAACAAGGGAAAAAATTATCATAGCAACGTTGACAAACAGAGTGACTTAAGAAGGTATGAACCTTCAGACGACAGAGCTTACCCACGCTTACTCCGGTAAGTCAAACAACTTTGTTTGCAAAAAGAAAAGAAAACATTGTCTATAGGTACATCAAGTGTACTAACACCACGAGGTTAAGGTGGGTAAAAGGCTCCACAGTCATACTGAGCAAACAGATAACAAAAAGGGCAACCAGGCTAGCGAGAACCCAGCAATTCCAAGCTTACTTCCAACTAATTTCGCTCAACAAAACCCTTTGTAAAACGTTACACGCACATCAGCAGTGCGTCAATAGCAAACTGCAAATACTGTGAAAACAATCTACTTCAAATAACACGCTGGCTTTTAAACCCGGGTGTAATCAAACGCCTTTGTTTCAGTCCGTGAGCGTTGAGCAAATTGTTTATGTTGCACTAAATGAAGTTACTATTTATTAAGTTTTCACAGAACAATGAATCTATAAACGAAAATTATTTTCAAATAAATTTTTTAAAATGATCTGTCATATTAAGGAAATCTGTCTTTTCAGTTAAATAAACAAATAACTTAACTAACAAAAAGTATTGTACTAGTTGACCCTAGTAGTACAAGTTGACCCTAGTATGAAGAATAAAGCAACTATAAATTTAATTATGAACTATCCTACCTCTCATGTTGAAAAACTGAATGTAGTGTGCAGATTCAGTAGTGAGTTCATTCCGGACAACCAACGTGACACGTAATATTAGTTATACATATACGAGTATGTATTAAAATATCGACTAAAACATTTTACTATCCCATTCTCGTTCATATAAACCTTTCATTTCCACTTGACTGTTATTTAATTTTATATTAGGGGTCAGAACGACGACCTCGTTATGGAACCAAAGACAATTTTCTCCGTGTAGACCTCCTCGCCCCCCACAAATGTGATTACTGCTTACAGAAGCAACTCTACACAGAACTTTTGTAATCGTGTTTTCACGAACTTTTCCGTTATGTAAATCTTAATTTAAAATATCATTGCCAAACTTCCAAGCGCAGACACCAATAAGGATTGCGCTCGTAAAATTCAATAATGAAATCGTTCAAAAACCTACATTTATGTAGGTTACGCAAACTTAATAAAGTTAGTTCATTAAATTATTTTTATGAATTAAAAATCTTCACGAATAATTGTATAATCATTGTCCATGTAATTT
>DWBH01001142.1:0-10190 GCA_018230765.1 Ernsta delagoae
GATTAACATACGTATGTTTTCCAAAAGACGTATAATATGGATGCTATGAATATCTGACGCGCTCGAGTATGTCATGGACATCACTGTTTTTTTTACATTTTTGAAAATTTATAGCCGCTTCCCCCACCGATGAAAATATATATATTATTATATGACATTTTTTTCTTCTTATCATCTAAGCTTTGCAATCCAATAGGTCTCTTTGACGCTCGAGTAAATCCCGATTTTGCTGTCTGCCCTCCCCTACTATGAGTTGCAGATGTAACTCTAGTGTGTGGAAATTTCAAATGGTATGAAAGAATAGACAGATGTCAGGTCTGGATCTGGATCTTTTAATCCATTGGATGTAATATGAAATAAATAAAATAGCAAATAACAAATAATTGTTTTATTGGGTACGCATACGCGAACACTCAATATTACCTACGTATTATCAGATTTATAAGCGTCAAGTGTTATTTCGTATTATAATACACCTACTTTACTGCCTTTTGTCACATTTCCAAGCTTATTTAAGAAAAAAATTGTTCATTTGTACAATACATACTAAAACAGTTGAAAATCATTCATACTAGAAGTAAGATACATAATAACTAAAACTTAATAATGCAACTTTTGAAGGCCGTTGAGTCATCGTCTATTGTAAACTCTTTTTATTTAAAATTAGGTGCAATGCTGGAATGGTGGTGCAAGATGGTAGATCAAACAGTAATTTTGTGCTTGCTCCGCAGATGCATTCTCCAGCTACATCGTTGAATGAACGCGGCGTCGCAAACTTCACATCTAAATTTACGGTCATCAGCGTGAATCCTTAAGTGCTCTTTAAGCGTGCACTTCCGAGCATAACTCTTTAAGCATATTTTGCACTCGAAATTCCTAACGTCGGAATGCTTGGTCATGTGGCCCTTCAGTTCGGATGACGAAAAAAACCTCATGCTGCACTCGGTGCAGGCGTGCTTTCTCTCCATCAGGTGGTCTCGTTTGATATGAACCATGTACGCTTTCCGAGTTGAAAACTCCTTATTGCAAGCGTTGCATTTAATGGCCGGTAAAGATACCCCGTGCTCTTTGGCCAAATGCTTCAGCCTCTGCTCGTGGAATTTGAACACCTCCGGGCAATAGCCGCATCGTTTGCCCTTAGGGCGTGTATGTACGTGCAATTCGTGTGCTTTCTGCTTATTCAACGTCACAAATACTTTATCGCAATAGGTACAGTTGAACCGGCCAGTTTCATGGCAGGCGGCGTGTATCAACATCTTCTTTAGGTTGACGAAGCCCGCGTCGCACACTTCACAAATGTAGTTCCTGCAGTGCACCTTGCTAGTGTGTTCCATTAACATTTTAAAACTGGTGTACTCGTTGTGACAAATGAAGCAACTCAGCGTGTCGCCGCTAAACTTGAACGGCAGAAAACGATTTTTTATATCCGTGTGAAATGTTATCAAGTGCTCCGTTATGAGGTGGTTCATTAGGTCATCAAGGTTGTCTATGGCCTCTGAGCAAAGTGTGCACAATAAGTTCGTGATGTCCACCTTCACCACGAAGCCGGTCATGTCGCGTTTCTTCACGAAATAAGCGTTTTCATTACCGATATGGTAGTTTAGAGTGTGGTTCTTGAGATCAGCGGGGATCGGAAAGTTCTCGTCGCAATAGCAACATGAGTATCCCATGCAGCCGCGATAACGTATTGGCGTGGCGTTGGAACACTGTAAGATATGTTTTATATTATCTAAGTTTTTCTGGAATTCAGTAGCTCCTTCATAATTGCGCCTTCGAGTCTTCGTACAAGGTTCCTCTTTTAAGTCCGGTAATTTCGATACAGATTCGTCACGTGTCGCTTTTACGTTTCTTTTAAGTTCACTGGCGTTTCTGTTACGTTGTGATTTGAGTATTTTAACAGCAGGATCTTTTACCGACTTTCCCTCTGATCTGGTGCTATTGACGATACCTACAAAGAAAGTCAAGTATTAATTATGCGCCTCAGTTCCTTAGATTCTTCGACTTGAATGTTACTCCCAGACTTTTCGGCATCGTTATATAAGAAAATGTGTAAACTATAATGATTTACATATTATACTTATTCAGTAAATTTTCACTTGTTCGTCAAAAGATAAACACTTAAAACAGTTAGCATCCTTTACGCAACAGACGCTTACTTCAGTGTGATAACAATATTAGGTAAGGTTACTTAACAAACATTCAAATTTGGATAGACTACTAGAGTCTATCATAGACAAAGCAACTGCTGCTGATATTGTAATATCTTGTTGTGATCGTCATTCATGTGCTTGTCTAAAGCCCTAACATATTGACAATTTCAAGTATTGGTAACATCTGCGCGTCTTTTCATAATATTTATTCATAACATGCTCCATCAATGAACCGAAATTTTCGATTAAATTAAACTTAAAACGTGGTAAAACAAAACATTCGTTTATTCAAACAACCTACTGTTATACAATCCTCTTTTTAATTTATCCATGGGTCTAAACAAGCTCTCCATGTTTATTTCGCATATGCGCTCGCCAGCTGCACCTTTGAACGAACGCCATCCCACAGTGGTCACACCTGAACCGACGGTCGTCCGCATGTATCCTTAAATGCTCCTTCAAAGTCGTCTTTCTACCATACGCCTTCGAACAAACGTCGCATTGGTACTTCCTCTCCCCCGTATGCTTTACCATATGCTCTTTCAGTTCCCCCGTCGAATAGAACCTCATATCACACTCGGAGCAACTGTGCCTTCTCTCGACCAAGTGATGGCGTTTCGTGTGGTTCCTGTAAGACTTTTGTGACGTAAAGTGCCGGTCGCAAGCCTGGCACTTCAACGTGTATCGAGTCACGCCGTGAGCGTCGAGCAAGTGCTTCAGTTTCTGGTTGTAGTCGCGGAAACTTTCCGAACAATAGTTACACTTGTTGAGCATCGCGCCGCCGTGGACGTATTTCTCGTGCGACGCCTTCCTCGGGGTTGTGGCGAAAACCTTGTTGCAGAATGAACAGCCGAACGTTCCTGTAACGTGACGTTTAGAGTGCATCATCAGACGCGCACGTGTGATAAACGGGGCGTTACAAACGTCACAAATGAAATTCCTTAAGTGAGTATTCATATGCTCCAGGAGTACTTTGAATGTGCTCGGTTTGTTTAGGCATATGTAGCATCGTAGCTCGTCACTATCGAATTTAAATGGCACCATAAACAGCTTTTCATTCAAAAGGAGTTTCTTCTTGTGCTCCTCGTAAAGATGTTTCATGATTTGTTGTATGTCCTCTACTTTTAGGGAACATATCGCGCAACACAGATCAGTAATGTCTACTTTTATGTAGAACCTGGATATGTCTTTTGTCCTCATAAACTTCGCGGTGCGGTCAACTATGTGAGAGTTCAAAGTATGTTTTTTCAAACTAGTTGGATCTGAGTACTGTTCATCACAATAATAGCAGGAGTACCCTCCGCTGTCACACTGAAAGGGCGTCGCGTTTGACCCCTGCAGTACTTCAAGTACAGTGGTCAAGATCTGTACACGTTCCTTCACTATGCCAGCATTACATGTAACTTCAATTTTCAATGTTGATATTTTAGACTTAGCTAATTCCTTATCATTTGATCCTCCTGAATCGTCCTCTTTCGCCATAACTGCGTTCGGATATGATAAAATGGTGGCATTTTTCTTGTTTACGTTAGTACCTACAAAGAAAAGGACATAATTTAATGACGCAGACGATTCTGGGGATGCACTGTATGGTTCAGAATTGACAACACAAGGAAGAGTAGTAGCTAAAGAATTTTCGACATTTCTTTTTAAATTATTGCAGCATATGATGTACAATCATATAAATCTTTAATTAATGTCAATATTTATAATATTGAAATTTATTAATACCTAAATTAAGTAAGGGTAGATAAGGGAAGGGAACCTTATATTTTTGGAAATACGCTGTTGGTAAAATTTCAGCCTACAGACTACAGACAACTTTCATACAACTCCTACTAACATGATGCATAGAAGTTGAAGCAATTTAGTTTAGTTAAAGTTTTTTGTCAGACTTGTCATTGTACAAATACTAGTTTATTTGTGCAAATACGGGTATTCGTTCAATTAGGTTACCTAAACGACATTTCACCATTCTTGGTATATAAATATTTTGCAGCAGCTATTATAATTCATTAATTTTAAATCGTCATTATCATCAAATCTTATTAAGAACACTTGACCTGAATGACTCATAACTTGCTATAATTTCAAGCATTTATTTACAATTTGTCAGCGATTCATATTAAAAATCATAATTTCTACACGTTGCGGAAGTGTTTTTTTCGCATAGTAATATGCGAAAAAAACACGCCAGGAACACTTCTGCACAAACGCCATGTTGCAGAATTCACAATTGAACCGTCTATCGCCCATGTGTATTCGGATGTGCTCTCGAAGTGTGTTCTTCCTCCCGTACGCCTTATGGCACACCTCGCACTCAAACTTCCTGACTCCGGCGTGCTTCACCATATGCTGTTTCAGCCCATGTGAGTCAAAGAACTTCATATCACATTCGCTGCACTCGAATCGTCTTTCCAACAAATGATTCCGCCTGGTGTGCAGAGTCAGGGTAGATTTCTTCTTAAACGTTTTGTCATAAGCTTGACATTTCACGGCATTGGCTTGACCTCGTGCACTGTTAGTAAATACTTCTCCTTCAGACGATATTCCTTAAACTTCTTGTCACAATATCCACACCTGTTCAGCAAGTTGTTTTCATAGCTGTACTTTTCGTGCCATTTCTTCTTTCTGAGAGAAGTGAACGCGGTATCGCAAGAGTCACATTTAAACGTGCCCGTTTTGTGGCCCTCTCCGTGACTAGCGAGGATACCCTTATTAATAAAACCCGCCTCGCATACGTCACAAACATAATTCCTATAGTGCATGTTCATGTGTTCCTGTAACGCTTTGAATTTGTTGAAGATCGACGAGCACGCAATGCATCTGAGCAACTCGTCGATAAATTTGAACGACATTATGATTCTTGATACAACTTGATACACAATTTCTTCTGGTGAACGCTTATCAGGTGGTCGTTTAACTGAACCAAAGTATCGATGGAGGTGTTGCAAATTTTGCATACAAGCGATGTTATATCGAGCTTGACTAGAAAAGAGTACATCGTTCTACCCTGCATAAAGTGTTTTTTGGTTTCGTCATGAATTTCAAGTGTGTGCTTTTTCAAATCTGCTGGGATTGGAAACTGACTGAAGCAAAAACAACATATATACCCTACACCGCCTTGGTACCGTATCGGTGTCGCATTCGAGTATTGGAGAATTTGTCTGATGTTAAACCTATGCTTTTCTAGCTCAGTGGTCCCTTTTTCTACGTGATTTGTATTCACTAGCTTTCCTTTAGGAACCAGCAACCTGGAAGTAGTAGGCTCTTGTTGCACTGGTTCTTGCACCTTAGCCTCTTTACGTTGTGCACTTCCAAGGGCATTTAGTTTTTTGGCTTTGGCTTTCTCTGAAACAACTGTTTTAACAGTTACTTCTTTCAGTTGTGCAAGTATGTCAGCACCAGCCTTGTGTGAGCTACTTGTGTGTTTCGTAAACGTTACTGGAATTATGTATTTTCTCTTTTAAATGAAGCACGTACTACCATATAAAAAATCTACACTACACACAACATTAACAGCGAGTATGATTACATAAATATTATCCGTTCTAAAAAATTTAGATATTTCACGACTTTGCTTCTATTGGACGTCGATGAAGATTGTGATATATTATTGTTTATAAACACAACATATCTTTAAACAAACAATTCTTGTTTATTTATAGATACCAGTAATTCCAAGGATTTCGATTAATTTAGGCGTACGACAGATGAATTTTCGATCATAACTATCAGGATCTGACACTGGAACAGGAAGGTGGCCGTAGCAAATAAAATTTTTACAACCATTTCAATTTAGATTTCTTGATTCGTATCGACAAGTGCCTGGAAAGAAACTCCACAAAGATTCACAACCCCAGCGAGTTTGGGTTCATTTGATTCGTAGTAGCTTTTAAAATCACCGTGATCGCCCAGGTACTAAGTAAAATAGGTGCTTAATTATTAAAGATTCTAATAAAAATACAGGAGTATTTCATTCATATAGTGGTATTAGAAAGAATCTTATTAAAAACAGGTTCTTACAAATATTTCTTCCTCTTTGTCTTTAAGTGGGGAAATGGACACATGTACATTATTAAAAAAAGCTGGAGAATATACAATTAAATTAAATACCTCCACTGACTAAAAAATTTATCATCATTAAAATTAATTTATTAAGAAATAGTCAATAGCATGGCATCTCTACGTCAGCGATGTCATCAAGATCAGCCGTTTAGTTCGTCCTAACATTTCATTGACACGTTTTCAACAGTCCCTAAATTGAAAGTAACACCTAGCGTAGTTTAGGGCTCACTTTCACGTAATGTCGTTTTTGTTGCATCAATATATGGGAGTACACTTACGTTATAATGATTATATTGTAGGGATACTTAGATATTCAATAATTTCCAGATAAGTCACAGTTTAGGCTTCCTGAATGTAAAGGGGCATGACCGTCTTTCGCGTGCTTCTTCATATGTTGCTTCCAATACCTCTCCCAAACGAACGCCATCCCGCAAATCTTGCACCTGTATTTACGATCGTTGACGTGGACACGCATGTGATTCTGTAACGCATCTTTTCCCGTAAATGACTTCAGACATATTGCACAATGGTGAGGCTTTCCCGCTCCCGTGTGCGTCATCAAGTGCTCCCTCATCTCCGAAGCGGAGAAGAACATCATATCGCAGATGGGACAAGGGAAATCCTTTTGCATCAAGTGTACGCGGCTCATGTGCGTGTTAAGGTACGCTTCCATCACGAATGTCTTGTCGCACGCGTTACAGCTGTACACGCGGGGATAAACACCGTGGACAGTCTCCATATGCTGCCGCTTGATCGAGTAGGTGAGGAACTTCTCACCGCAGTACGGGCACTTGTTCCTCATTCTATTGCTCGCGTCGGTGTGACTGAACTTGAAATGACCACGCAAGCCAATTTCCGTGTCGAAGGATTTTTGGCAATAAGTGCACATGAACGAGCCCCTCTGGTGCAGCTTCTGGTGGACCTGATACATCTTCTGTGCAATGAAACCCGCGTTGCAGACTTTGCACACGTAGTTCCTGAAGTGAACGTTCATGTGCGCGCGCAAGCATTTGAAACTCTTGAATTCGATATGACAAATGCAGCAACTCAAAGTATCCAAGACAGTGTCAAATTTGAAAGGCACAATGCGGCTCTTGATATCTGTATGGAAAAATATTTCATGATCCTGTTTAAGATGTGTAGTTATGTCTTCCAGTCGATCGAACCGGTCAGAGCAAATGTTGCATAGTAAATCTGTTATATCAAGTTTTGGTATAAACGTGTTCGGCGGAATGTCTTGCATGAATTTTTTTATCTCTTCTGAATGGTTCTCGATTGTGTGACTTTTAAGATCACGTGGTTTTTCGTTGGACTCCATACAATATCCGCATACGAAGCCGATCCCATCGTATTTTCTGAGAGGAGTTGCGTTTGTATGAAACAAAATATTCCTTAGATTGTGCAAATGCTTATCTTTTTCTGTAAGAGCACTTTCATTTTCAAGCTTTGGTCTAACTTCAAAAATATCACTTTTGGACGTTTCTTTTGGTTTCTTTCTTACTACCTTTTGTTCACTAATAACTGTAGATATCTTTATCTTTTTGCTATCAGCTCTTAACATGCGCTTGATTTTTGCCTCCAGTTTCGATTCAAAACCCATATTGTGATCTCGGCGACTACCTATAATAAGAAGTAAGCTATTAAAACTACCATGATTTCTAACTGCAATACTAAGCGTTTGCGAGGTCAACATTGTTTCAGATACATTCGGAGAAAACACTTAACAGAATTCATTACTTCTTTTTTAAAATATTGTCACCATCTGAAACTAAATTCTAAATATTGCGGTACAAAATTTCTGAACCTAAAGCGGATAAATAAAACAAAAATTGTTTCAGATCTATGTAATAAGAGTTTAGTTTATTATTAAATTATAATAATGTAAACACAGGAATTTTCATTAGTTCTGTCTCTTATGTTACTTGCAACTGTCATAATTTTTACTACCTAAAATTTTCAGGAATGAAACTATTACGCCAATGCGCCGCATAGTGGGTTGTTACGTTTCACTATACGAGTCTATTTATTCCCTGGTATCTACATAATCAGTTTTACGGTCTTTGCGAAAATAACGCAAACAACTGTCGACCAATTGTAATCTTGTAATGAAAACATTCCTTATTGCCAACAGCTTACAAGCTAAACTGACGAATTTAGGACACTCACAATATACACTACTAGCAAGGAACATGATTTCTAAACTATGCCTGCAATATGGCAGACAAAATGTCCACGAACAATTAGTTACATCAAATAAATCACAACCGTTCATTATAAAAACGCAAAAAAAAATCACTTCAAACTCGCGAGAAGCGAAGTTTTCACACCATGATTCTTCTTGACGTGTTTTCGTTTACTGTTCTGTGTGGCGTACGCCTTCCCGCACAGCTCACACGTGTACTTCCTCTCGTTCGTGTGCGTCGCGGTATAGTGGCCGATCATGTGCCTCTTTATAAAGAACCCCATGTTGCAGACGGAACACTCGTACGGCCGTTCCTTCAGATGAACGCTCCTCATATGTAGAATCAAGTGGGACTTCAAATTGAACTTCCTGTCACACTTGTCGCACTTGATGCCCTCTACGTTGTGGACCAGTTTCATATGCCTCGTCTTCTGGTAATAGTTCTTGAATCGCGCTTTGCATATCTGGCAGACGCTATCGCCCGCGATGCCCTTGTGTTCAGTGTTAACGTGAGCCTTCTTCTTCGACTCCGCGGCAAAGACCTGCCCGCAATGCTTGCAGGGGAAACTAGACTTTTTGGCGTGCGTCGACTCGTGCCGATTTCGTCGGAAGCTGTTCACAAAGCCAGCGCCGCAGATCGTGCAAGTGAAGTTTCTGTAGTGGTTGTTCATGTGCTGCATTAGCAGCTTCATGTTGTGGAATATCTCGTTGCAAAGACAGCAGTTAATCTGCTGCTCGTTCGTCAGCTTGAACGGCTGGAAGTAATCCGTCACGTTGAGATAGTACTTCTTCTCGTGTGCAGCGACTAGGTGCTCTGTGAGCGTCTTGAGATCCACCATAGGTTTATCACAGATTGTACATTTCAAATCGACAATGTCCAGAAACGCTACGAAACTGCTCATGCCACCGCCGATTTTGTACGAGGGTTTCTCATTGATGTGGTCTTGCTGCTTGTGACTCCTGAGTAAGTCCGCATCCGGATACGTTTTGAAGCAGTACGCGCAAGTGTAGCCCGCGTCGTTCCTGTCCTTGAACGGGGTCGCGTTCGAGTATTTGAGCAACGTTGTCAAATTGTGTAACTGTTTTTGCATCTCGGGCGTGGGTTTGCTAACAACTAATTTAGGTACCGTTCCAATCTCCTCGTTTGCCGTATTTATTGTCCACTTTCGTTTTTTTGATGCCCTCGTCCGGCCTATAAAAGAAAAACAACTCGTAACTGCCGGTATTCATTTTAACGTTAAGCTCAAAACAAAGCTTAATTCTAAGAGCAACATTAGTGACGATAGATTTAGACAATAAATAAGCGGCAAACGCTGTGAAAACAATTAACAGCTAATGTTGGGTTTCTAAAGACGTATGATTAAAAATAAAGGCTTTCTTAAAAGTAATATCAAGAAAACTGCCTAAATAAATGCGTTAGCAGAAAAAAGTCCAATAAAAAATTATTGTAATAATTTTGCGCATCAACCATTGGTACGGTTCGCTTAAGCCACCTCAAATTGGTAACTCTGCTGAGCAAGCTTTATTAGGGGCCAACACACACTGTCGTGTTCAGGGCCAAGAGAAGTAATAAATCAAAATCAAACCATTGCTTCATAATAGGTTTTATTGTACATACAACACACATGCGTCAAAAGAAAATTTTTCATATAAAAGTATAATCAATAGAAGGTAGAGATCGCTCAATATTACAATCGTTATAACCGACATAATGACTTACGATTCAAACATCTATGGAATATGGGAACATAATTCGAAACAAAAAAAATCCTCAATTATACAAAGAACGA
>DWBH01001143.1:0-10188 GCA_018230765.1 Ernsta delagoae
GCTGAATCGCTTAAACATCTTATTTAAACAACGTCATGGTACGAAATAAAACGATTCAATTTAGGCGCGGATTCTGATTTAAGCGAACATTACAGTCGGTCATAGTAGGGCAGCTGAACTGCTGTAACAGTCCAATAATACCATGACCAGCTTCATAAGCTATGTTAAGCTACGAAGATTTTTGGGCCCAGTTATCACTTTCTTTGTAAATTGTGATTTAAATTTATAACGCTAAGACTACTTAATATGCAGTTAAATTAAAAAGTAAAGAGTAATAATATCGATTTCAGATGTACTCGTTTGATTAACAATGATACTTCATTGATATCTGTTTTTATATTATCCAGTTCGAAACTCGAAATTTAAATATGAGATTCTGTATAAAAAAACAAGTCTCGAATAAACTTCTGTTTTGTTGTATGTATAAGTAACGTTTTGTGATACGGGTACTTAACCTCTGTGATTACGGGTCGTACTGCGATTAGGTAGGTACTTACTTATTTTATGATCTTATTTTCTCAATTTAAAAATAATTTTGTGTTAATTAGCCTTGCAGATTGTAGTTGCTAGACACTTAAATAGCGGTACTAAAAGTAAATATTTAGCGAATCGCTTGTACATATAATATGTTTTAATAGGTGTATGCAAACTATAAAATTATAAGTAAAATAAAACCCAAAAACATCTACGAATTTCTCTTTACAGGGTACCATTTAGAACCCGCTTTACTATTTTCTGAGAGTACAAGGAACAGTCCGATGAAATGAGATACAAATTCTCAATCTGTCTCCGCCAAAATAAACCATGCAATGTGCGAGCAATATAAACATCCTCCGGCAATCCAATTCGCTGACAACACTCTGTTTACAAAACTCAATCAAACAAACAAGCCGCAGATAAATGCGTCGAATTTACTCAACGTACACAAACACAAGTAGTCTTGTATTCACAAACGCGTCGCGCACTCTGTTATCATCTATGATCGGAAATAAAGCGTGAACGATATTTTCTATGGCATGAGGAGTTGATAGTGCAAGGCTGCGCGTTAGACTGAGGTGTTGTACCAGATGACACTCACCACCGTTGCACCACCACGCATTGTCAAGAAATTACCGTGGAAACCTGAGAACACAACGTTTACGCAACCCATTATCCAGAAGATACTAGACAATTTCGATGGGTTCAGCAGTTCTCATTGCTTGATGATTTACAAGGGCAGTAATTAAAACAAAACTTGTTTGTTACAAATAGCATATATTTCAAGTATTTTATCATCTAATCATAGTCTTATATTGTCATGAAAGATTTGAGAACTTCGTTTTTGCATTTAATTGTATTTGGAAATAACCGCTGCTTGAACTTTTAACTCGAACTGTTTCTCAATATTACATCTATTTTACTGCACATATAGGTTTCCGGTGTTACTTAATCTAGTCCTGACCAAAATACATACTGAATGTTTTTGATCTTAGATCAATTTGAAATAAGTGTGCTTATTAAATTAGTTTGTGAATGAAGAAAGATAGCGACAGGTTTCAGTATACAAATCAATGTTTCTAATATTAGTGCTCTGTGACCTTTTATGCAATAAATTGCAGAAGTTAATAAATTTATTTAAATTTGTTGATTAAACTTTAGATGTATGAGTAATTAGAAAACTGTTGTGAAGTGTAGTGTGTGGTTTTAGAGAAAAAATGTTTACGTTTTGCACTTATCCATATCGCATCGTTTTTTAGATTAGTTATTGACGTTGTAATCCACATTGTAATGTTTGTCACTCAATTATGCAAATACAGCTGGACTGCTTTGGAGTGCACCTGGATTTGGATTAGATTAACACGATTTTAAATTCGATAAATCATCAAGACATTTAAAATATTACCTACCTATATTATGGACTCAATTGTGAACTCGTATAAACTAGTAGAGATATAAAGACTTATGTCGAAAATAACTTCAAAAACTTGCATTTACTTAGTTAGTAGAAAACACAACTGAAAGCATGATTGTAAAAAAGTTTACCACGAATAAATTGTCTTCAATCATATCAGGAAATGTACAATTACCTAGAGAATAAGAGTTTCACTCCTTTTTTCTTTGTGAATGTTATATATTATTTGCATATCATAATGCTTACTTCCTTGAAATGTGCAAGATAAAGACGTGGTCTAGTTCCCATGGTGGTAGCGAGCTATGTGTCCATTGAACCACGATTGGAGCACATTGATAGGTTGATTGAAAAGTCACGCCAGATAAATGTTCCACTGATGAAATTTACTGATGAATGATGACTCATTTTATGTCTACGTTGATTTGTATAAAAATTTGGTGTAAATAATTACCTGAGCAGAATGCCAAAACGTTTTTTTGCTCAAATTGTTTTACCAATCACATAAACAAATCTATACTTTCGTCAATAATATCGGTGTGCATGTAACATTTTGTTTATATTATATTTCCAGGTTACAGCCAACACTACACCTCTTATTAATAAACGTAGACGAAGTTTAAACCTGCATTAGTACTGTTCTTATGTTACTAAAGGTGTCAAAATATCTGTAAGTCCGCTTTTATTTATAAGGGGGTATATGTTTTAAAGAAAATTCACGGTTCCGGAAATTCCGGTTGATAAATAATTGATATAAAAATACCTACCATAACAATGTATCACTATTAGAACTTTAAGATTTATTAAATCTGCATGTAACCTGCTAAGATTTATCGTGCGCCTACAATCTACTTTGGAAGTTTTAGATACAGGTCAGTATAATAACCAACTAATTTGGTTTACTAAAATTATTTTCTAGAAAATCTCGTAGCGCAACTGATAATGAAAACACGTCGAATTAATCGCAGTGTACGTGCTCACACCGCTGTGCTCGTATTGTAAGTATTGTAACAGTCGATTGAAATGAAACGAACGACACCGGCTTGTGCAATGCTGGTAACGGTGTATCCTTACTGTTTGTTCATTTTACACCATGCCGATTCCCGCACTCAAGAGTAACGTTGATTTCAGATTACAGTAAATAGAGTTTTTTCACTAAAATAATACTTAATATGTTACTTAGCATACTAGGCATGGCCTTAATCTATCTACAAATTAAATTTACGATGAAATAAATAGAAAAATATATGCACATATATACATAAAAATATTAGGTACTAAATAGTAATATAAACATACAAACATAAAAGGATTTTCTGTGTTCTGGCTACTATACCTTAGATACGCACAAAAACAATGACATAAACAGTCTGACCTATAACAAAAATCTAAATGGAATAAAATGTATCACAAAACTAATAATCTCAAAATCAACACTTTCAATTTGTCAAAAGTAAAAATAAAATTTAAAATGTTATAGAATGTAGGCTAATCTAAAATTTTTCGTAGAGCACCTTCAACGGCGCTACGTGTGCGTAACCTGCAAGTTTTTGTAAGCAAAGACATCAACGCGCTGTCGCTTACGTCAGCTTCACACAAAAGCTTCTCTTTTCATACTATTTTCGGCCGATTATCTAATTTTATTAATATAACATGTTACGTACGTGAAATGTAATATTATTTGTTTATGTTGCATAATATTTATTTTCAGAAAGAGACGCAGAACCTGACCATGTTCGGCACGAATACCTACATTTCATAATGAAATTAGATGCAAAACTCTAACGATGTATTTTTAAATCAAGTAAATGAGATTTAAAAAGTGGAACATAAAACTAAAATGACATTTTGACAAAATATTTAATTAATAAACGTTACTGGATACGTAGAACCTAATAAATGTACATTTTATAGAAACGTAGATCGTATAGTGACTAAACATGAAATTGTAACAATGAAATAATAAGAATATTATATATTTACTGTATAAAACACTTTTAAATTCCTATATAGAAACAGAAATAGATTCATCTCTATGCGACCCATTGCAGAGTTACGTGAAACATCCAAACTATCTAGTGACTGGTCATACTACATTACCAGAATAGGAATTGCTTGAGAAACCCGGTAGATTCACGTCTCTAGCATTTACAGTGAAATCGAGATGAGTGCTAAAGAATTTAAGCACGAATATTTAATTTTTTATTTTCAAATTAAGCAAGTTTCTAGTTTCTATATAAATCATAGAAAAAACAGACATCTCATTTTTATTAATACTTTCTTCAACTTGGTATTTTTTTTCTTATTTTGTAAAGTTAACTTAACCGTGCTATTGTTATTTATTTAAAAACCTACTTTGGAATAATTGTTAAAGCAATACTAAGACTTATTCAAATACTAATAAACGTAACAGTAACACTGTAATAAACATAATTTAAAACATTTAACACGCATATTACGTGTATCATAATTAGCATATTTCTAGTATACTTCCATGTATTGCTTTCGTCATCTTTCTGCAAGGCAATGAATACAAATGAAGGCGGAATAGGAGAAAAGATAAAAAATGAGTGGCAATGTCAAAAGTCACAACATCGCTGGTTTATCTGATGCTCAGACGTGATAGTACTCAATTAACTGTAACAAAATTTACGTAATATAATCGAAACACACGTCTGACTTACACTGCACTGTTTCCCACGCCTCTACCTACAACTAAATTTCATAATAAGTGTTCATCCTTCCATCCTCGTTTTATTTAGAATTCGGACTATTCCTGTTGCGGTCACCACCCTTTGTCTGCCTACGACTAAATCCCAGAAGACACTGTTCTATCAGAATGTAATAAAAAATGATATTGTAGGTCACTAGTAGGTATCACTACCCATTACTATTTTTCGACAATGTCAATTTGGTCTTCAATTTGTATATTTTAAATGTTTTTCTTCTGTTAATTTTAAATAACTTCACAATAAGTCAAGTGTTCATTAAAAATATTAAAATGTTGGTAGAACATTTAAAATTTTAGTATATACCTATATGTATACATACCTATATAGCAATATAATGATCACTGACTTATTTGTAGTGGTCTTTTAGTGTGTTGTGTTACATAACCATGATTATGTAGATAAGTAGTTAACTTTTCATCGTGCTAATACTTTAATGAATAAGTGCAATTAGAATGGATTTTTATCGCTTGATCTCGATAGTTTGGATCGCTCATGAGTCACGAATCTTCATCTTATTTGTGGCAAACACAGCGTAAGATTCATAGGTACCTAATAATGACAAAAGCCTCCTCAAGAATCTCAATGACCTTTGCCTGACATTTTATCATTGTCTGATTGTAGTAACACAAGGGCTTGTAAGTTCAGGCTGAACTTTTAGGTACTTAGCTAAGATATGAATATCATCCGCATACTTGCCCGGTCAAAATCTAACACAAAGAATGCTACGGCTCATGAAAAAAAGCTTATTGTTACAAAAACACAAAACTCATAAATTAATATGAAGTCTACAATACAATGTATTAGCAACGCGCTAATTTGTATATTAGTTCTATGATTACATACTAGATGGCGTTGACTGTATTAATTGAAGAGTGGTAAGCTTTGCATTTGCACTGGCTCTACATCTCGTTTTGTAGTTTGAGTCATTTATTTGTGTAAAAAATTATAATTTAAGTAGCACTAGCAATTTCATTTAAGTAATAATAGTAATTTTATCTATATTACTTAACGTTTCGATATTGCTGCAATCTTTGCCATCATCATTTGTTTTTCTTTTACTTTTGTTTTGTTATACTGTTTTACTTTTTTTATTGGAACGTAGACGTATAATGGACTTACTTACTTGCTCATAAAGTTACTGAATTAAAATCACACGAAGATGGCTGTGTTGTAAGCAACAAAACCATCAAATGTTACAAAAATATAAAACCGTCCTTAAAAGCAATATAAGTCTAATATTAACATCGCTAAGGAGATTAACTTTTTAATGGTTATCCCCTTGTTCCAAACATTCCAAAAAAACTGACAATTCTTTCTTTTTCTTCTTTAATGTTTAAGATTAGACTTATTTGTCTTTAAAAATGTACATAATTTTCAAATTACAATATCGCTTAGGTATTATTATGTACTTTTAGGCAAAGCATACATACACACTACCAAGTATAATAGATTTAAATGAAACGTTTCCAAGCACTCCTTTATTGGAATGCGGAGTAGATATTTGAATTCGTGCATATTTACGTTCATATATCAGCTGATCTCTTTTTGCTTACATCGATTTATTTACCGGCTGACAGGTCACGACAGTGTTGCCGATTTGCATTAAACTAAAGGAATCGTGGTTAACGATGGATATGCGTAAGATGGTTCTAGAGGTCAACTTGTAATAAGCGTATCCGGTTACTGCCAGCATGAGGTAAGCTGCCTAAAGTCATAATTGTGTTTAATAAGGAGGTTTGTTGATTAAATCCCATATATTACGTTTGAGAAGAATTTTTAAAGCTAGCCTGGATTTCTTAAATATTATATAAAGTAGGTAGGTAATGTATACACTAATTCGCAGATTTACTGATTCGAAGTCGGTTGATAGTGTTGAGCTTTCAGGAAGTAAGTACGTTTTTCTGGAATATTTTGAGCGCTGGCGGGACTCAAACGTATATTTTTGAACGCACAAATATTTTGAAAGTAAATATCAGAGCTTCTTTTATTCAGATTTATTTATTCAGAGATTTCTTTTAGTTCTTAAATGTTAACAAATGTGCGATCTCTATCACCTTAAATGTAAGGCGAGAGACGAACTAAACCTTTTTACTTCATGATATACCTAATATAGGCAGTAGGTATTCCTAATAATATGGAGCATCGCAGTTGAGAAATATAGATTAGTAAATCTAAAATCTATTAATAGAAAAAAAAACCTTTTATTTTAATCACTTAGTGCTGTGTTTTTTTTTCCTCGCTTGCATGTTGAGCGTTGGAACACTTATTATTACACAAGTCTAAAGAGCATCATAAAGTATTTTCATGATATGCCCTTGACACCAACTCGTTCGTACAGTTTTTTCGATAGTGAGAACATCTCTAGAATCCAGCGCGACTACAATCTCAATGTATTCAACATTGGCAGCATCTTTAGTGCCTAATTAATATTTATTTATTTTTTTATATCGGTCACTAGTTACGCGGTAGTCGGTCATTTGCACGGTTGCAACATTAGATTAGCTCTAAGATAGTATAAAATAATGACTAATTGTTGTTTTAACATTATTCGTATCTTAATTTATATTTTACTTGTGAATTTGCGCAAAATAGCTATATACTTAGTTCTAATTCTCAAAATATTATTTTTGCGTGTATCAGAGCCAGATTTATGTTGACAAGAAAGGCTTATTAACCTAGCCTCTTATTAAAGTGATGATAGCATGATAATATCCTAGATGTTATCATGCTATCATAATTACCTTGCATCTCATGTCTCACATCACCATAACTGTGAAAAATGTTTTATTATTATTGATTTAGTAGCAAATAAAAAATGTGATTTGCCCTCATACGCCAGTTGGGACAAATTTACATACCTACTTAAGATTATGTCATTCACTTGATTTAGAGATAATGATTTAAGCGTTGTGAAAAGCTACAACAATGCGTGCTTTGCATGCAAATTACCCGTAAATCAGTCGTCAACTCCACATGCCAAAAGACATACATTATGGATATATTTTAGTATCTTAAATCGTAAATAACTCGACTAGGTAGGTATGTAACCCACATTTCAGGACACACTAATAATTCCATAGGTGCATAGGCTTTAGGTAACTTAATCGGGTTTACTCATTTGTAAGTGCCTCATAATTTATGCTACTACACGCCACGCTGCCTGCCACGAACAATTACGTTTATTCAAGCTTAAATAACTCTTGTGAGATATGACCTAGGGTCAGGTAGCATTTCAAGAATGTTTATAACCAAAGTGTTCAGAAGAGTAATGTTATTTTATATTTAACAACGAGTTTAACTAGCTGACCCCGCGAACTTCGTAACGCCGAATTAAAAATAGCACTTAAGCATATGAAAAATACATAAAAACCTATTCTCAGGTCTGGCGAATGTATATACAAAATTTCATTACAATCGGTTAAGGCGTTTTGGAGGAGTTCGCGCACAAACTCTGTGACAGGAGAATTTCACATATTAGATAGATGTAACTTGTAACGTTTTTCTGCTTTGAGTACGTTCAAATAAGGCAAGGTCTTAGTTGGTCGTCGCATTGCTCATTTCATTCTATTAACACTACCCAAGTGTGAATCATCATAGAGCTCTACAAACTAAATCAGTTTGTTTAAAATATTCTTCTACAGTAGTGAAAGTATAGGTAGAGAAAAGATGCTAAGATTCAGGAATAACGACCTCGTTCTCTTACTTTTATTTTACTAATACACTATCATATCCATTTTGAATTGTCACGATTTTTATTTAGGTTAATGAGCATCCCCCATCTGTTGAGTAGACAATATGTCATACATAATGTCAATCGTTACGACTGAATTGCAATAAATCTGAGGTTCGCACGGTTTACAGAGCACCCATTAGATGGTCATTGGTCACAGTCAATCTGGAGTCGATCAGACTTATACCTTATCAAATAAGGACACACACTGCAAACTGATATACTAAATACTGAATTTACGGATATCGCAGATATAATTATTGTATTGGTTATTATGTATTAATATCGGCCTTAGATGCCTGAATTAAATACCTTAATAAATAAAAAGAAAAAAGTAGGTACACAAAATTATTAACGAAGAAAACATTTTTTTAAATAAAGTGGATATTTTGTGGTTTCGTTTGGTGAGAAAATATAAAACATAGGTTTAGGTATACAGGTATTCCATACCAAGTACGGCATTCGTTCATAGGTTGTGGGTTGTGGGTTAATGTTAATGGGGAGTTGTGGGGCGAGAAAGGTTGCCCGTGGCAGTTTGACTCATGATAATAATGTTGCATCGGAAAACGCTGCACTGTGCGCTCTTGCACAGATAACCTTCGCCTCTCTAACCCTTGGCTTTTGTCGCACTTTACTTAACTAAGTAAGCACTTTCTTATAACTTTATCTATCCCCAATGGTATATCGATGTTGCATAAGGCAAATGTACTTACACATATTACAACTGTCGCCTATTTCTCACAACCATTTAAAATTGCTTAAAAGGAAATATATATAAGTTTAGTACATCCATTACTTCCCCGGAACTTTCCCGGTTGTGGGGAGAGACCCGAGCCCAGCAATGGGACATAAAAAGGGTTCCAGCGATTAACTATTCGTTTAGCCAAGAACTATACGTGTAATAAAATTCTTTATTCTTAATTGATAAAATAGTTACAGCAGTGTAGGTATATTTTAAATTTTATCGTAATTTTATGGGAAAATTAGTGTGAAAAGTTGTAATATGTTTTTGTATTCTAAATTTACTTTTTTATAAATCAAACATTATACACTTTTATGCTTGAATGTACGCATGCACTTCTTAAATTATTATTTTTTGAAGGACCAACGCTTAATTCGGGTTTATCTGGAAATTAACCGATATAATCACCTTGGTTGTGGCTTTCGTGTAATTGATTACTTAATAAATCAATAATGATTAACAACAAACACAAATAGGCCCTGGTATTAATGATGCACCTGTCGAATTAGCTGACAATGAGCATTGTGCGTCCCACGCGTGAGTCACTGCAGATTAATGCCTTGCCTTGACACGCTCCTGGATTTCAGTATTCAAATTATAGTCGACACAGCAACTTTAATCAATACTCGGTATTATGAGATCTGCATACAAAGTTTTGTGCCACAGGCATTAATTTTATAAATGTGGATACGTAAATTGGGGCACATGTGTCAGAGAGTCAGAGTGTGGTTTGTTATTTTAAAATATCAGGTGTATATTTATACGAACGCATAATAATCATGTTTAATAGCACACCTATTGATAGGTTTTCTCGAAGTCTAATCGTAACGTGATAATTTTATATTTTACGTTGGCATAGAATTAAGATGTAATAGAATGCAGCGGTAGACACAAAATACCTACCATAAGTTTCATTTTAAAGCACCTATAGATACCTACATATATGCATATTTAACCTATGTGTATGTTGTATTTGTTATCGTATTAAATATCAATGACTACTCTTGTAATATGAATTAGATTTTAATGTAGGCTACCAAGCTAATTTGACATCAACTGCCTATCTATATGTAAGTATAGCTACTATAATAATTAC
>DWBH01001144.1:0-10185 GCA_018230765.1 Ernsta delagoae
TTAACCCATCTCCCTCACACTGCAGAAGAGTAGGTATCTTGCGCCATAACACAGGCTGTCCAAGTATGGGTAGATATTTAATGCTCTTCATTACCTTGTCTATTACATTTAATTGTTCAAAGACTTCAAAGAGCACTAGTTACTGGACAATACTTGTGAGTTGTAGGTATGTAGGTATTTCTTAAAATTTAGGTTAATTTTCTATGATAACAACAATAAACCGTTGGACAGCAATCTCATTTCACGTAACTGTAGGGTCCTTCAGAATACCGTTTCAATGAAGGTTTCTAAGTGGTAATTGCGAGAGCGTGGGCTGTATTCCATTCAATCTATATGATAGGTTTTTCTATCTGTGCTCAATAATAGGGAATATTATTTATTTTCTCAGTCTACTTACTCACTATCGTATTAAAAATCTATCGCGGATCAACCCATAATGTACAAAATACGGCAAAAGTTCTATCATCATCTATGACATCAGAAAATAGACTGTTTCCATCCAATAAAAGTAGTATGTTTTACATGTACATCTTTCTTGCTACTTACGACAGGTTTTTAAGGGAAGGTTATTTCAACAGCTGAACTATAATTTGACACTAAAAAATGAAATCGGCATACTTATATAAATAATTTGAAAAGAGGAAATAAGTTACTCAATATAGAATTATCGTTATCAAGTCTAGTCTAGCTGGATTGTATCAGTTTTTATTCTCCCACGTTCCCCACATGCTAGCTTTATGGTCTTTCGGATAACACATTACCTCGTATGCAAGATTTATAGCGGGCAATAGTAAGTTTGCAGGAAATGCTGCACTGTAATATTAGGGCGATAATCGTATATTATACGTAATGAATATTAGCTCCGATGCAAATGTTCTGCCCACATATCTATGTAGATAGGTGTAAAGATAAAGTACCCATTCCGAAGCGAAAGGAATATTATAGTGAATTTGAACTGTTGGTAGTTAGGCACCTGCGTTTAAAAAGTTTCGCGTTATGTAGATACTAGATACCTATACTGGTTATTTCTGCTTTATAATTTTAAATAAAATAAAGGATATTGAGAAATAATAATACTCATGTTACGCAGATTCCGCAAATAGCCTGTCAAATTCGCTTGCTGTCTAGATATTTGTTGGGACAAAATAAAGTTCAAGAAATATCGCTAAATTCTAAACGTCTCTGAGAATGGGGATCTTGGAAGAATGACATTTTATTAAATTTATTAAAATCCTAGCTTCATGCTTTACATTGAGTTTATTGGACAGTTCCAAAAGGACGCTTCTTTGTATCAATGAATTGAATGTGTTTTAAATCAGATATCAAGCATTGACTCACATCTTTAATATAGCACGTGCCTTAAAAATGCGCCTTGGTCGGTCACTTTGTACACAATGAAAATAGTTAACAGTATTTTTTAATCGTATTTTACATTAGGTATTTAAAAGATTTATACCGTTCCAGCCATTCCAGATGTTTCTTCTCTTCATTTTGTATTCCTCTGTTTGTTCAATACTAAGTAGCTACAACGAATCCAACTGCAACACAATGACTCAACGATCTTATTTTTAATTGAGCGGGAAAATAAAAGAATGAATATTTTTTCCAATTAGATATGAATAGATAAAATCGATTGCTAACAATAAAAATATATTTTACATCCAATCATAAGTAAGCTCGTAGCTCAAACAATTTCACGAAAATGTCGTGAGGACTGCTATTCTGTTTACATGTTAGCAACATTTTGCAGGTAAGATTGCAGGAATTTAAGAAATACTATGGAACCAACATACCTATCAATTATTTATTTTAATAATCATTTGGGATTAAGTACAATGCTGAGAATTTAAATTTTTCTCTTTTACACCAAGCTTTCTTAATCAGCTCCATTTTCAGAATTTGCCAAATCGAGATATAAACATTAAACAACAAAGCACTATACTACACTTTACACAACAATACAATACACTGATTGAAGTCTTTCTACCTACATTTATACCTACATATTTCGCCGCCCCTATCGGAACACAAAACATACAATTATTACTTAACAACAAAGTTGTTTGTTAGGCAAGAACAAGAAGCAATCTAATTAACTAGGAGCCTCGATACTACTACAACCGTATCCTTTTAAGGACCTATTGTTACGTCTTGATATATCCTTAATAAAATTCCTCGAGGGTATCTATTACCAATATTTTCTCGTTAGCACACCTTTTGTCTTACGAAATACAATGGCCCAACTAACATCGCAGCAAAGTTTTCAAAGTACCCTGTTCATGCTCAGCTTACAAACTTGAACAATGAATCACAATAGTTTAGTATAATTTTGTAATTTAACAATGTTTTTGTAAATAATTTACAACAGTGAATTAATTCTGCAATAAAGACTTAATAAGCGATGTGTGATTCGTCTCTTCGAAGAAATTAACGATTCACGAAGAAATTAACGATTGTAGACAATTCTGGTATTATTATGACTACCATTATTATGATTATCTCTTCTCTACATATAATTAAATTGTAAAAGTCCAATGTCTGTACATTGAAAATACATATTTAAAAAATAATAATATCGGGACCTCTATTAGAGCAATACTTAGATGCCAAAAATTAAAAAAAAAGTTTTTGTCTGTATCTGTACGCATATCACGCAAAAACTACTGCATGGAATTTAATGAAGTTTTCGCTGATATATTGCTAGACGTCCAACTTAAAAACTAGGCTACATTTACAGCAAGAATTAAAAATAATCTAATTCAACACGAGCGAAGCCGCGGGCAACAGCTAGTTATGACATAGAAATCTGTCTGCCAAGGCACAACGACAGGTTAAACTGTGCTATTAATTAAACTGGTCAGATGCTGACGCAAATGCAATTCCCCATGGCTTATTGGACGCCTTGTCTTGCTTTGTCGTCCGTCTAATAAGTCGGCTGCAAGACGCACCCAATTGTACAGGGTAGTCTAGACGTTTCGCCTAATTGCATACTATTGCACGGATTGCTAAATTTCCCGGATGCCAAACGCCGGCACGCTTTAGACACGGCACGATCCTCTAAGTCATTCAGACTGACTAATATCCATATAGAATGAGACCAATACTATGTATTTACATGAATCTTGATAAGTTGCTAAGAATTGATTATAATTATATTGAAGTATCTACATAGAAAAATATCAAAATTGTTTTATTTTATTTATAGAGAGTGTTTACACGATCTTTCTATTGAAATTGTATTCGTGTAAGGCAATCATTTGAGTTCTTACGAGTAGGTACATTAATGTAATTGCGATTGTAAAGAAGTTCTGAAGATCATTCTGTTTGATAAGCTTTGGCTTGTCGATTTGTAGAGGCCTTAATAATAGCAGGCTTAGACGTATGTAGTTACCGAAAAACCTAATCTGTTAGTTTATATCCTTAAGGCTTTAACGTACCTATGTTCGTAGTCGAAGTATTTTTGTTCTTTCCGCCAGTCAATCTATCAGTATTGTGATTTAAAAATATTATATTAACCTTAAATATATCATGATATTTCATTTTTCAGCTAATTAATTCACAACTGAGTGTTCATAAACGTTGCCACGCAATTCATTTTCATTTCTGTTAATGGAAATCATGTGTCACAATGATTGTTCGAAAATTGTTCGTTTATCACGATGAGTTGGATGCGCCATCTCATTAGGTCTTCGTATTAATTAATTTATTGATTGCTAGGGAATCATCACATTATTTCAAACAACTAGTTTAAAAATACTTTAATAAGTAGGAATAAGTTAGTTACTTCTATGTACGTATGTATACCTACGTATATTAACTTTATTTTGGTTGGTATGTACAGTAACATTTTAATTAATCAAAAGTAAGCTGTAGGTATGTTCATTCCAAGGACCAAGTGAAAAATTACTTTTTGTTGTATAAGTATCTATAGATGAAGTCAACTAATTAGTCCAGACTAACAGTAGATGGTATAAAATAAACGTAGAAGTTTAAATAGCTCTCTCTCTTGCTTGCGAAAGCTGAAGGTTATTGAATTAACCAGATGGTAAATAACATGACTGTCTCACCAAAATCATGAATATTATCAATTTCAATTTCTAATATTATATCCGTAAACTTTTTTTAATTATGGAGACTCCCTAAATCAGATCCATGTCCATTTATAGTGTGTTACGACGTCGCACTGTCAGCCAATTACAAACGTAAAGGGTTTCCCTATGGCTTCCATTTAGGTGTACCGTGAACCTACGAGCTCAGTACGAAATGGACACGTCACATGTCAGATGGGTTTATTAAGTGTTTCTCCTTTTAGCAAGTGGATCAGTTTGTCACGTGTGTCAAAGAAAAGACGCCCATTCGGAGAACATTATGACGACCCGTTTAACAATAGAACAATCTTAGAAATCGAAAATTATAATAGGGATATCTTTTGATTCCAAGTGCTTTTTAAGATTTAGATCGAGGGTAAGGTCCCGAATGCTTTTAATGTAACCGTCATAAAACAATAAAGTATTATCTCGAAAGTTATCAATAGTCTAACAATATGATTCATGATTGTAAATTTTTTATACGCTCTCGGAATTCTATTTCGGATCTAAATAGAAGACTGACAGTGCTATTTTCTCACAGTATATTTTTTAAACAATCTGGAATCAATTCAGATACAAATAATAGTAAATAATAAGGAAATTCAATAAAAATAATTTAATTTTAAACGAATAATCAATAATAATAATTTTGTTTTTATTTTTAAAGTAGGTAGTCAAACACGCATAGAGATGGACAAAAGAACATAGACTGGATTCGTAGGGCACAGGATCGGGAAGTTTGGTAGGTACAAGGGAAACACAAAGTGCAGTAGCAGAGGTTGAACAATAGATGGATTTTTGATTTTATACTATCAAAGGTCAAAGTTTTGAAAGCCGAGTGTGCGATTAGTTTTGTGCACAAGCTTGACCGGTTGTTGCGCCCGCGGGGCTATCGACGCTCGTCTGTTCACAGCTGTAGTTGGAACTGTACTCTCAGCGCGGGCTCCTGGCATCACTGAGAATCGTCTGTTAAAAACAAAATATAACCAGTTATAAAGAAGCTTCTGTTTGCCGGTAGAGACTGAGTCAATAACGAAACCAAAACATCACAATACTGTATTGTATAGCCGTATAAGGTGATGTATAAACATTAAATCTCATGTTTTTAACAAATATGGGAGTGAAGTAAATAGATTATTACCATCAACCTATCTATATCTCAATCTCGTTATATGTACATAATATGTTCTCACTTTTAATACTCAATAATGAGATGATTTATCGTTGTGTAAATTATTGCCTGGTAAACAGTAGGATATATAAACAATAACATTGTAGATCTATTTTACATACCTAGTGTAATGTATGCTAAGTACTACTTTGTACATTACGTTTGCATAGCTGCGTCAAAGTAGTTTGAACAAATTGGATCATAAAAATGTTGTACCTGGAAGCAGGAATAACAGACATTCTTCTGAAGAGATGTTCAGCTGCTTTACGAAGGTCATCGTCCTGCATTAGGCTGACCATGGCTTTCTCTCGCTTTTCCAGAGTGGCCTCTTCTGATATTACTTCGCCTTCAGTGGAGACGTTGACACACTATTGATGAGGGTAGATAGTACGTGTAATTATTTTACCATGGTGGTCATCTGTGAATATTGGTGTGTACCTACCTTTCCATTTCATAACATGCCATATCACTTATGTGGCAAAAAAGTAGAGCTCTTGTTACAACTAGATCTAAAATCATTAATTTATGCTATTCCCGTTATAATTAATTAAAATGAAGACTAGTAGATATAACATTTATACTAATAGTAAACTTGTGACTTCCATATCTCTAACAACCAGCATTTTCAAAAGCGATGTTGTATCAGTAGTGAATATTTTTTCTCGTTAAGCACCCTTTAGGAATGTTGCCAAACACGTAATCTCGCTTCGGTGATTTTTTACATTTTACATCGGCAATCCTTAATGGGAAATTGCTACTTTTGCTCTCAGAGAAAATGCGATCAAGAATCGGAGAGCTGAGTAAAGATTGAAACAGTAATTGGTTTTCAGTATTCTGCACTAAAGTGCTTATCTTCCGAAGAACAAAATATTATGTATATATTCGTATCCTCATAATTCCTTCACTTGTAAGGCGTGTCACTCAAAAATGTAGTTTGGCTATTTTCGCTTAAGGCATTTGGTAACATTAGATGAGCCTTATAATACTTTGCTTCACCTCTCCCTTGATTTGCGAACGTGCATCAATGGGAAATAAAAATAGGAACTTCTGGCTGGCACTAAAATATGGGGGATGTTACAAAATCTTACGTTCCGTTAAATATTTTGCATAATTTTACCGAAATCGTACCCTAAATGGTCTACAGGAACTGATAAAAATGAGAATCGACCGCTACAATAAACCGTTTATCAAAGTACCGTTTCGAAGAATCTTGCGACGTCAGTGAATCCAAAGGAGTGTGCCAACGCAGCGCCCTCTATGAGAACAGCGCGCGCCTCTGGTCGATTATTCTGGAGCAAGTGGCATCGTGCCAGCAAGAACATGGCATTCAGCAACCAGGTGCGTTGGTCTGCCGAGCGTGCTTCTGTAATTTGATTTTGGAATTCGCTTTGATCAGTTTCCGATGGAGGAATCGGTCGGTTCTAGTTAGGAACTATCAATTTTTATTTTTCTCTGTGTAGGAGAGTCATGTGCAATTTATAGAATAGTGGGATAGCATCTGGGGTTTCTTCCCAGAGATATTTGCGAAGAATAACTTTAAAACCAGCAGCCTTTTGATTTTCAGTGAAAATGTACTTATTTTGAACTACTCTTTAAAAACCTTACTATTATAGTGTTTGATGGACTTTGTTAAAACCTTAAAATTGGACACTTTTCTAACCGAATGCATTGTGTACAAAGTTCTTCGCTAAAATTGCCAAAGTTCATTGGCTATTATTCCACAGTGACTGGCACGACGCCAGATAGACAGAGTCGTTCAAGAGCTTAATACGCTGATCTGAGAAAAGCGCCTCGGTAATTCGATTTCGAAATCGATTTATGATACGTCCAAAGAAATGTCCAAAATTACAAACTTGTCTTATACAGGAGAGGAAAGTTTCCTTTCATATTGCCTTAACTCAGGGTTGGTTGGAACGATTGGCGGCATGCCAGAAAGTCGAGACGTTTAAGGCCTAAATGTGCTGAACCGGAAAACAGATCCCTATTGTTGTTTTCACACTTGAAATCAAGCGTTAAATTTAAAAAGTATGAAATAACATGCTCTTGATATGTTAAATGTTATTTTAAAATTTGATTAATATGATCATGCTAATATCATGCTTTCTAATACCTACTAAGTATTAATTTGCTAACAGGTAGACCGACAGATGGATGTGAATTGTATAAACAATGCGCAATATTTATGAAATACTCTTACAATGTTGGCAAACAGGAAATTAAACAAGAAAAACATCTAAATTGATACCTAATACGTAGTACTGATAAAACAAAAATAAATAAATAAAATACAAACGAATAAAAATTTGAACTCAAATGGAGAAATCGCTCAGCTGGTATGAAAGGATATTTCTGTAGCATTAAATCGCACTGGACTGGGTATTACGAATGGTATAATCTTACTCGGCAGACTTGTTTAGTTTTCATGTGTAGACGGGACTTTTGGCGTTCTATCCGATTATACAGGATACTGGAGTGAGATGCTTTTGGAAAATTTTTAGTGAAATATTCACTAAAAATAAAACTTTGCTTCAAAAATTGCTATGTGAATTGAAATTGTAGCCTTCATGTATGTGTTGCATGTGCTTTCTTATGCATCGTATGGCTCGGTTTCATTATTTTTACATCTTCTCTGCGGCTTAGGTAAATTAGGTTTTAACTTTAGAGGAGATGTGAAAATAATAACATCTGATTCTATCTATATTTCAAGCTCATCTCCTGTCGTCTCCTCCGAGACTATGGCGTTAGACAGTTAATAGTACAGAAAACACGTGAAAGTAACTACTCTATGGATTACTACGTATTTTATAGCCAACTGTGGTTTTGGTCTCTTATCACGTCCGAACATTTCCGGAAAAGACCTGGACATATAAAATAAGTTGAAAATACATAACAAAATGTAGACGCCCACCTGATTGGCACTTCGAAGCGTAAAATCGGGCTCTGTGAACTTGTTTGGTTTCGACGTGGAGTCGAGACAGCTCGTGTAGCATGTAGCAACGTTCCGATGCCCGCCCGCTTATAGATAATGCACGCTCCAACGTTCGCAGACGACGTCTAATCAAGTTATACTAATTTGATTGCAGTGATAACAAAATATGTTGCAGAATTCTAATGTTTTTATTGCATAAAAATTTAAATTAAATTAAATTACTTTGCTCCTTAGCTTTCAATTCAGGAAAATGTTTATTATTGTCGTAAGAATTCATAGATTGAAAATATGATATATGAAGTTGGAAACTAATATTCTAATAATTTACGGCGATTCCGTTTATTCAAGCAATACTTGCTATGTTTTCATGCCTCATCGAGCTGATTTCATGAGTCGTGAGGCATAGCGTATTTCCACTGAAGTTTTAATTAGCTACTTGGATAGCTCCAAGGTTTGTATTGTGAAGTTTATCCATCTATCGAAAGGCAATTTTACTTTACGTCTCGAGGCGGTGCGGGCGGTCTCGATCGTAGAACGGAGTCGCGACTCGGCTCGCGGGATATTGCGATTCCTAGAAGAACAAATGCCCTGTTTTCGAGATCCGCTTCGCTCATCTGATCCCGCATTCGTTTCTGGAAACAAGAGAGGACTTGTTTACTTTTCCGGGAATTTGTTATTTCCAAACGTCGGCTGACTCCTATAGTACCTACTATGCTCATTATTACATCCTGTTTTTCAAGGGATCGTTTAGGATAGGTACGTACTTATCTTTGTTATATTTATGAAAAGCCATATTGTTATATTCTGTTACTAAGCTAATAAGGTGTGTTTTTTATTTATAAACGATCCCTATTTATTTATAACTATAGGTGCCTGTACATAAGATCTTTCACTTTTAAACAAACTTACCTGATCTAAGAAGGCATCAGCAACAATATTATGCAACGTTTGTAGATAATTCTCCTTCCCAGGCAGTAAGTTTGTCGGTTTCCTCGATATCTGCTCTATCGCGAACTCAGCTAGCTCCAAACATTTGGCCGTATCTCGTATATCTAACATATCCTGAGCTGCTTTGATCAGGCGTTTGGCATCAGTGACGTGTTGTTTTTGAGCGTGTTTGATCATTTTCTTGCGAGCTTGTGAGAGTCTAGCTCTCGCGGCGGCTTCCGAGGCACGGGCCGCGTATAGAGGTCGACGCTCCCGTAGCACGGTCTGAGAAAATCAACATGCATCCGCGATCACCAACTAGTGTATTTATATGTAGCTATTACTTATCTAACGTGACACAGCAATATGAAGTCATAATACATGTAACATCATTACACCTTATACCTAAATAATTTTTTATTTTGATTACCAAAATCTTGAATTCCAAGTACTGTATGGCGGCTGATGCGAATATCTCAGATCGACGGATAGTGGCGCAAGAAATGCAGTTTGTAAAATGATTAAGTTTCGTTACTAACTATCTAACTTAAGGAATACATTTTATTGAACGACCCATTATTTTAATAAAGGCAAGGTTATAGAAATTGTACCTATGTTGAGTTCGACGACTTCTAAAAATGTGCACTCAAGATTTTCAGTCTTTAGTTGTGTTTAAAATGCAGCCCTAAGTGGTTACACTGATAATTTCATCGGTTCCATGTTGAATTATGCCTAAGCAATTGAATATGGTGACAGACTTAGTATTATCATGCTGAATGAAATAAACTCTTACGTTGAAAACGTATGCGATAATAAGGTAGGTAAGTACAGCACCGCCATTAGGTAAACCGGACAGTTAATTATTTAATGACACCGTCTAGTTAGAGTTTAACAAGCCTATGAAAACCTTCGTTATTTCTCACATAAAATAAAATACTCACAAATTAAGTGTAAAAGAATTAAAAATTAAGGAAAAAAGGTAAACGAGTTAGGTACTTTTAATTGTAAGAGGCTAAAGTGAAACAAACACAACGTAGGTGGAGGTATATTTACTTGGCGTTTCTCTACAT
>DWBH01001145.1:0-10185 GCA_018230765.1 Ernsta delagoae
TTGGAGGCATACACAGAGAAACTTTCAGCCTTTATGAAATGACGAAGGTCAGAAACGTGCTGGCTCTAACTCCATTACATATTAAATTTAAATGAAAGAATGACGAAATCTTTTATTCACGAAATAATTTTAGCTAATAGACGAACAATTGAATAAAACTTTGAACGTGTTGGTACTACGAAAAAAAAATTATAACGACTTTAATTAAGAGCTATCGACATTTTCACAGAAAATATCTCTCTGTTTTCAAGGTTATATTAAATTATATCTGAGACAGATTTTATAAAGAGAGAATCTAAATGTTCCTCGTAAGTGAACTGTGATGACGTTTTTGAGGCTAATTCAGTTAAACGGCTGGTCATTTTCGTGAACGAAGGCTCCTCTCAATAATTGCTGTATAAAGGAAGGATTGCGATTGATACAATTTTCAATATTGCTTCTAAAAAATATCATTTTCGCGGGCACAAGATTTAATACAAATAAAATACTTCTGCCTACTTTAATTACAATGATTCAAATTTGAGATTATTTTATAAATAGGAGGTTTACATACACATAGTTTTGATTTATTTAAATACTTGACTAGTCTCTCAGGAAAATGTGTTAAAATAAAACCTTTAGATTCAATCAATATTTACGAGTAACAAGTTTATAGTCTACGCCGTAGCACTCTGCTCTACGATTTCGTAGCACCAAGACTACGGCACTCAACTGTGCTTTCTATCGAAATTCCGAAAGTCACTCTTCACAGAACGCCTGTGGCTTCTCAACTATACGAATCAGAAACTCAATATCTAAAGTGTATATATAATGCAAATATATACCTACCTATTTATCAGAAATCAGTTTACCTATATAAAAAAACTGACAATTGTCAACAGTTTAAATAATAACAAATAAGAATGTTCATCGCGCATTATGTTTTGGCGTAGAAAAAGTAATTATTATTTCACAAAATTATCTAGATATTCTCATATAGTACAAGTGATTACGCGCGTAAGCGGTTTAAACGGCTTTTATGAAAAACTTTAAAATGAAAATTCCAATTTACTCTGTGAAAGTTCTCAAAGCAATAGATTGTGTTTATTTTATTTTAATTTCCCCACAAAATATTTATGGAACTTCAAAATATGTTTTTGTGGTAAATATTTAAATATTTTTAATATTTGGTGGTTACAAAAATAATTAAAATTGCTTCAAGCTACCTTTAAATGTGAAAAATTAAAATCTTAAAAGGAAAATGTATTCTAGACGGTCAAATACAATTTTTATTATTTTTTAAAATGATAATAAGAAAATTAAATTCTAGTTTCAATCATAGTCAAACGAATTGTAATCAGCCAGATATATTAACCTCCTAACTCCTATACTTTAAAAGACAGCATATTAAAAATTATTAAGCTTTACCTACACTACGGTAAGCTGAATTCAGTAAAATCATCATAATTGTATCTGATCATTTTATGAAATTAAATGCAACAAACCTTTGTTTCATTCTCGTAATTTGTGAGATTCTACAGTCTGACAAAGACACGTATACACCTAATTGTAGCTGTATATAAACATTAATTAGAATTAACTAATTAATTATGAATTGTTTATACTACTAACACAACCATAGGTTAATATTATGAAACAGACAGTTCTATTTTCAAAGATATCTAAGATCTATCTCAAGTATCGTTAAGTATGTAGGTTTAATTCATAACCTCTCAGCTTACCCACGGCCTCTTAAGATAGGTACTTGTTTTACTTCCAGAGCCTTTGTCTGCTAGTGACAGGCGAATAAAAGATTATTCAAATATCAAAGATATTTAAAATATCCATCCATGTTGCGAGTATGAAATATAAATGGCGATGAAATAATAATGTTTGTTAATTTTGAATTCAATACAACCAAGGGATTATAGTTTATTATAAAGGCTGTTATAACGAGAATGCATGCGCAAAATTGTCTGGTTTCTTCGAATTAATCTTTGGAATTATATGAACGCAAATTAAAAAATACTTAATTATCTTCTACCAAATATCAAGTAGAGTAACATTAGTTAAATGCTTCCGTAACAATTTGCACTTGCAAAGAACGACTCTTATTAACGACATCGTTCAATTTGATATCGACAAAAAAAACTTATATTTCAATATTTCATTCAATCATACCGTACCTACCTATAAGAGCCACAAATTTATTCAGCTCAGCGGTATTTAAAGGTAATGTGCAATTGAAGTATTTTAGAACAACCGTACTGCACGTATGGTTTTCGCATATATCTTTCAGACGTTGATCGTAGGATAAGTGGGTAAGAACTTCTTCGCAGAGCTTTGTCGTGTTTAAACGCTCACTTAATGAAAGTCTCGGCAGGAGGCATTCCTCCTCATTCCCCTTCTTCGGAGGCAACGCAGATTTATAAAGAATATTCCTTATAAGACTTTCATGTCGCGATTAACAGAAAAATTGGAAATATGCGCTGTTTTTATTCTTTTCCTTTCAAATCCCTCGCTTTGCACGAGTTCTTTGAACGGAGATTATTACATAATGCTGAGTGTTCACAATGACGGGACGTCAGTGGCAGGGCTTGGGTTATAACTGATTTTAAAAATAAATTTTTACTTTTTTCTACACTTTAACTGCTACTTCTAATCTTAATTTGGCTTTTTCACACGTTTAAAAGATGTTTATATTTAAACAAGAGTAATTTCTTACCAAACTAGTTAGCTGTGTGCTATAAGCTCATTGTTTTCTCAGCTTAGATTGCTGTCAGTGGCTTGGATTGCTTTCGATTACGCTGTGCTATTGAATTTCGAAGATAAGCTGAATTGGCTAACGGATAGTTCCTATTGTATTTGGTTCGCGCTCTTTCAATACTTAGTTTAGATTTCCCGATGAGGTCAGTAATAAAGGACAATGTTAAATTTTAACGTCAATGTAAAAATTTTAAGAAAACTTTAAATAGTCCCTGTACAAGAACTAGGCGAGAGACTTCTCAGTCATCTAATATAATAATTTTAAATATGAGAGATTTGTTAGACACAATCTACCGCGCTAGTCGAATTGATTAGTGGACGCTAATATCAGTAGGTAGGCCCTACTTAGGTCATATTCAGAAACAAACACCATTGTCTAAATGTTCAAAATACACGCAGACGACTCTTTTAACATAATTTTAGACCGCGAAAAGGCTTGATCGATTTAAAAAGCTACCTGTAACCCTTAATGTTCAAAGAGATTTTTATTCACATCTTCGTTGATAAGTGTTGGAAAACAGAAATCATTT
This sequence comes from Ernsta delagoae, assembly GCA_018230765.1. NCBI lineage: Eukaryota > Metazoa > Arthropoda > Insecta > Lepidoptera > Hesperiidae > Ernsta > Ernsta delagoae. The sequence continues at coordinate 3,276 of DWBH01001145.1, forward strand.
TCAATCATGACTGCGTGAGAACGCGCCGTTTTAACCAATTATGGTGCGTATCATATATATTATTATATTAGAACGACACAGCTAACTGTTCATGACGGCAGAACCGATATGCTATGCTTTTGTTAGTCAGTTTATGGAACGTGCGATACGGTTCACCTGGCCCAGTGGTTCCCAATCTATAATCCGCATGTCATAATCGGCCGCATGGTAAAATAATGGACGGTTCGAACTCTAGAACGAGAAAACGATGTTTTTTTGTCTTGTAAACGTACCTATACTTCAGTAAATCTATAACAATGCTAAAACAGGCTACAACCTCATTCGCAGACTAAAAAAGAACTTAAATTATAATTTATACTCACCTAATTGATGAACATTTTAAATTAAAAAAAAAACATCTTTAGGCCGCCATAACATTAGCTTATTATTAACAAATTTCGAGGTTAGTGTTTAATAAAATGAGAACATCGACCCTCTGTTTGTAAATAGGTTAGGAACCACTGACCTAGTCACTCATTCATGGCGGTTAACGGTCGCGGATAATCGACTAATGAACTATACAGTCACTCAGTCGTTCATGTATTGCTGTTGCTCCATTATTATCTCTACACACGTTGTAAAAGATCCTACACAATGTACAAAAGGTTAACTGTAACAAGTATGAAGAGAATTCGAGCGTTTGTCAGTTTGAAAAGAAAATTGGTCAAATCCAAATGAAAAGGCATGCAAGGTAAATGCTGACGTTTAAATACATGTTTGGTTTATTTATGACATAATTAAATAATTTTAAGTCCGTAAAAAGTAAAAAGTTAGATAAATTAATTAATGACATTCGACTGTAGTAATTACTATTATTTTACATAACTATTAAGTAGTTTGTTTCCTGTTTGTATAATGTTTTTTAATCAAATACATAATAAATATGATAATAATATGTTATTGTTCAATACACATTATGCCTTAGAGATTACCCTTATCTATCACGAGACGACTAAGTCATTAGTACCTACGCTCATACAGCATGCATTATGAAATCGCCGTGAAAGTAACATAGATTTAATCACAAAACAGCTTCGACAAAAACGGGGATGATTATAAAAGTGAAATGTTAGTGACCTGAATGTTTCTCTTATGTAATTTTGGTTTTATTAAAACACGGTAACTCTAATGTGTTGCTAGCATCCAGTACTTATCACATTAAAAGGTGTTAAAATAGGTCTATTATCTAATAAATCGTACCGGCTTCAATTAAACGACTCTTAAGTGTTGGAGTTCTCAAAAATTTTTAAGTGTTCGAATTTACCTAGACACAAACTCAAAACGGTCGCTAAGATCTAACCTTGACAATTAAAAAAAAACTACTGTTCAAGTACACGTAATATACACACATATTTTATTAGCTAATTAACCTTTTGCATTAAGTAGCTATAATAAAATACTTGTAAATAAATATATAAAAAATACAAAATAAAAATTATTATACACTCGATTTTTTAATCATTTCGCGTTGTACCAAAAATAGCAGCTGTGTTCGACACATAAATTGCATTCCGAACCAGAAACGGATTACACAAAGTTTAGACACGTCGAGAACATTTGACGGTATTACTGTACGTAAGTATTTCAAAATCTTCACGCTTCCACACTTTCCCTCAACGTTTCTTAAACTGTAAACAAGATCACAAAATTTTGTTTCGATAACTCGTTTATACCCGTTACAATCTTATAAGTCCATTAACTGAGAGGAAATCTGCGAACAGTTCGCTACTCGCAATCTCTAGGCGAAGACATTTAATTTTAATTGTCAAAGTTCATAATTAAACACGCCTTCGTATTAATTAACTTTGTAATTACATAGACATTTCAGTTATTGTAATATTTAAATACGATACTAAACGTTATTAATTAAGAACAATATACATAATTACCTAAAGCTTAAGACGTAGGTATTATTTATAATTAAAATATACCAATAAGACCAATCATAACTTTAGTTTACTTATTAGTTAAAAAACCTACGCATTTAAATTCCTGTTAAAAAGTTACATCTAACATCCATTATGAGTAAATACTTATTGTATAGTAAAAACTACACTAAAATAAACTACTCCATAATACATACCTTATTCCGAACAATTTCATTTAAAGATTTTAAAAATTATTTTGAACCGAATCTACTGCCATCATTGGCATATATTACCTACAACTGTATTGAAAATGAAATATAAGACTGCCATTTCGCGGATATAATTAAAAACCCGATAATGTCAAGGCCTCACAACCTGCTATACGGGTGTCGTCGTGTCATCCGCGACATTGAACACGTTGGCGGCCACCTTGCCCAACTCGACCGCTCCTTTTCGTCTTCAAGTTAGACACGAGTGAGAATTGGTAAATAATGTCTATTTATGAAGTTGATTGTACATACATACATACATATTGTCACGCCTCGTTCCCAACGGAGTAGGCAGAGACTATCTCCTTCCACTTGCTACACGATCTTGGCATACTCCTTTCGCTTCCTCCATTCATTATTCTTTATTGAAGTTGATTGTTTAATAACAAAAACTTGTTTAATTTTCGAACTCTCCATTGATGTAGTTTCCACAGACAAATAAGTACTTAAATATATAATTTTAACAAGTCACTGTATTATGTTCAGGGAAATTTTTAAAATGCGTTGGCGACATGAAAGCTACGTTATTTTTTCTCAACCTAATGTTAAGAGTTAAACTGCCAGAGACAGTGGCACCCGCCAAACTTATAAACTTAAATTAAGTATTTCTCGTCAGTGATAAAAAAACACATTGAAGACTAATAATTTTAATATTTCACCTTTTTTTCTTTCTGCATCACCTGCTAAAGCTGACGCGGACTCGTTATGGTGTGATACATACCAAAATTACCGAATAACTGCATTGTAACCTACCTAAAAATACTGCAATTACTCAATACAGGTGCCAGTCTGAAATTCGATTTAGGAACGTTGCCAAACCGTTAAATTGTTAAATAACTACAGTAGCAACAAGAAATCAAGTTTTGATTTTTTAAACCGCAAAAACTTTCAATGCCGTGTTCATCGAATACAAAGCCGCGTCTTAAAATAATTATTCCGCAAATCCCAAACACAAAAGTTGGTAGCATTATCTTCGAGATAAATTCGAAGCGTAACAATGCCTAAACAGATATTTTGCTTATAAAGTAACAAAAGTTCGCTTCATAAATATTCAAGCTGGCTCCGACGAGGAAATCGGATAGTCGAGAATATATTGAGTGGGGAGGGTAATATCGGCGAAGCTTTGGGAACACAATGAAGAAGGTTATGAACCCGTGGCAGCCTGCGCCGTGCATCGCATGCTTCTACACTCTCAGACCATTTTTAATGCTTCTTTTCCGATAGGTATAAGAGTTCCTCCATCCCGTCTCTGCGGAGTTCGTGTACCTTCGAAGTGGAACGCCTCGATCCATACTAATGATACCGTTTCGTATGAAACGTTTGCATATGATAAATAACATTGGAATGTCTGTCTGTGATATCAATTTAAAGGTCAATAATAAATTAGAATATGTTATTTTAAACGCCAACACATTTTTAGGATAGGTACATAGATGGCAATAAATTTACTGTAATTGAAGAAGCCTGTTTTACACCCGAAACTTACAATAGCATTAAAAGTTTTAAAATTTCAAGTTTTATTTACTTACCTACCTACTTCATAAACTAAAAAACCGTAATCAACTCGTTGTAGGTAAGTAATTAATACGAAGCTCAATGAAACATAATTCCTGCAAAACTTGTCCCGCAAATGTTACTCATAGCTAGTAAGGCAAAGTGTATTGTTTATTGAAGAATTGGTATAATGCGGCACATAAAGTATTTTAGGCATCTATTCATAAGTTAAAATCGTAAATTTCTAGATATTATATTATCTAGGAGCTATAGAAACGTTGTGATGAAAACATAAAAGTTCCTAATTACTTCGGTTATATTAAGTTAGGACTAGTAATTTAATTAATTTCTTTCCTTAATAGATGCACTCATGTACATATAATGTAGGAACAAAATACTTGATTAAAGTAAATGAAAAAGTTGAAAATGTACCATACATTTGCGGTATTCAGTTCAGATATTCCATTTCTAACACTTACCAAGGCCAACAAAAGTTCCAAGTGCGTGGGAAAAGCGAAACTAATTTCGGCCGCCATTTTTAATAAACACAATTATCACTTTCTATTGAGCGCCATTGATGACCTCAACCATAAAATACCGCAGAACCAGTTCGGTTTCCGTCGGAACCGGTCGATGTGTAGTTGCGTTGCGGATAATAGTGCACACGCATCACTTGTCAAAGAGGTTGACGCCTTATGGTTACTTGCCCTTTCACTAATAAAAAAAACTTTTAATTTCCTTTTTCTACGTAGCCCTTGGAGCGAGTACGTGGCAATCTAGGCACGAACTAGTAACTAGGTGGCTCTACGTTGGCAAAATAGTTATGACAAATGAAGGTCAAGCAATAAGGCCTTAAGGAGCATTAAGGCATTAACGAGCTTAAGATTAAGATGTGTTTAAATGCAAAAATAACTGTTAAGAACATGCACACTAAATGGGTATGATTAGCTAGTAGCAATGCACATCAGCATCGGTCTCGTCTCAAATATGAAAAAGAGTAAGTTCTATAACATGATGATCTAAAAAGGGGTAATTCAGGTCCATGAGGTGGCCGTCTGCCTGATTTCTAGTCATCGATTATAAGTAAAAAAAGCAGCATGTAAAATAATGCACTTTACCTAAAAGGTGAGTAATACATGATACGCCTTAATTTTTTTATGTGTAGTAAAAAAATCGTTTTTCCGTTCGCCACGTTCAAAAATACTTAATAAAAAAGGCAATAAGGGACTTATAATAAAACTCTCAAGTTATCAAGGTCGCAATTGGCAGAGATATTATAAAAGACTTGTTCATGTTTGCTATTCTTGATATCAGTTTTTCTTTCAGTCATATATAGGGTGTCACATATAGGGTTGCCAGGCGTCCGGATAAAGCCGGACATATGTAGGCTTTTTGATTGAGTGTCCGGACAAAATAAAGTATCCAGCCTTTCTACTATGTCCGGCCAAGCCGGCCGGTATGTCCGGCTATTGGGTTTGACGACCTGGCAACCCTAGTCACATAAAAGACCTGATGAAATATGCAGGCTTCATTCTATGCCTAGATGGGTTATATACTTTACTATGGTACACATTAATGGGTGATATTATAAGTCACTAAGGCACATAGTTGTACTAGGTTTGTTTGTCCGTTAAGTGACTACGAGTATGAGTTCTTTTTTCAACTTTAGAAAACTTAAAAAAAGTTGGTACAAATGAGTAAGTAGCTACTTACATTTAATTTTAAAGTAATTAATGTAGTGTATAATATAACTAAGGATATAGTAGTTTTAATAATCTATGACTATGAATATAATCATTCTGATTTAATTGTGGACTTAACGAACAACAAACTTAACAAAAATTGGGCCAATTAAAGCAATTTTTCCTTAGTTGTCTATGGAAATCAAGTTTCAAGTACTGAACTTGAAAAAATCGAATAAATACCGCAATCCCAATTTTGGGATCATAACGATATCCAATTTTTCGACAAAATGAAGACGATAAATTGAGTTAGATATCGGATTATGCTCGTTACTTGGACGCTATAAATTTTAACGACCGAAAATAAAAATAAATCTTCCGGCTGATTTTAATTAAAATTTTTTAGCGCAGTTTAATTTACCTAAATACAAGGGTCACTTTAAACAAGTTTGGAGTAAAAATTAAACAGGTTATGTAAATTAAAAAGATCCCTCTTTCGTTAAAAGAATTAAACTAATTATAGAAGTCGATGTTAATGAAGATCCCTTTTATATTGTGTTACCTTTTACTGGCTGTCAATGTTCATTATAACTTTCCATCTTATGTAAAAAGGAATTCCAAAGAAGAATGATTTTTTAAGTATTAACGCAATACTTAAAAAAAAGTCAAACATGGATTTCTTCGTAATTTGAATTTGTCGTATTAATGTTAGAGTAACATGTAGCTATATACTTTTAAATTATTTTCATCTCATTTAATATTTATCTATTCTTATTTCAAAGTTCAACATACACCAACTATTAACAAATTATCTAGGTAGGTACTGTACCTGCTAGTGATTTTAAAAATTGGTTTCTCATTCAAAAATCATAGGAACAATAACACCAAAATACTCAAATATGCATCACCTGCGTCAGTGCATATTAATAACGTACTTCCTTTTCTTAAATAATTCCATCTGCAATTACTCTTTACACATCAGTGCTTACGTTGTGCTAACAGGAAGGTCAACGACATGCGCTTTTTTATTTACAGAAAATATATTCACAATCACAATATCCTGTCTATTTTACAATAGCGCCAGACTATTTAATATTGCAAACACGTACGAGACTGACGGATCTATTACAGGACAGAGTAAAGACTTAAAAATGAGGTTTCAGGGTTTAGTTATAGCGTGCGACAATACTTTCTGCTTCAAATCTCGACGAAAACATCTTCACAAAGTCGACATGGTAAAATTTTTGATTGAAGCTTGATGTAAAGGCTTCAGAGTTTGTATGTACCTACCTATTAACCCATTTGGCAAAGTGATTGCTTGATCAAGTGTTTAAGAAGTCATTTGGGTTCTAAGGTTCTAATAAATGGAACTTAAGATTGAGAAACATCTTGAGTCCATCATGAGTGCGCATTCGTTCTTAAAAATATTGCATACTAGCTGTGCCCGCGACTTCGTCCGCGTGGTTTATGTACATTTTACATATACTACTATAGACGGACTACAAATTTTTTTTGTAATTTTATTTTAGTTTTTCGTCGGCGTGGTAAATACACATAT
>DWBH01001146.1:0-10185 GCA_018230765.1 Ernsta delagoae
AGACTCTCGGTCTTGTTACTCATTTGTAATGTAATCTAATCAATAAAAATGTGTTGGATTATCTTGTAACAAACCCGCTGTGAAACAGCGTGGTAGAGCCCAGCCTTTCTCAAAACGAGAGGCCTAAGCCTAGTAGTGGGACATAAAAAAAATTGTAGCTAAACTATCGCTGGCTATATCTTTTCACATTGATAGAATATTAAATTTAAAATCTAAATCTACATTCTAATTTCAAATACAGAAATTATATGAAACTTATATTAAATTCTGTTTATTTTATCATAACAATGCAAAGTCTTCCTCTTTGTTTCCCAGTTATTGCTTGAGACAGACAAAACGACTGCCATTGTTTATCTTATAAGTTGTTAAGTCTACAAGTTATCAGCAGTTTAATTTACCTTTTATGTGAGAAAACGAGGATGGGCATCATCTGTGGCCTTATTTATAAGCGTGGACTAAATTTAATTCTGATATCACTGGTATCTATCGTTAATTTGCTAAAAATTTAGTCGCTTTTATTAATAAAGCCATCGCAACCTACAACGACCCTCAAATAAAAGATAAATGCTCTTAAAGTCTGTTGTTGTAAGTGCGGTTGCTTACTCTTCCCAAAGCAGAAGGATTTCGCGAGTTGTTTTACGGCGAATTACGAATGGTAGTTTATGTTAAATAAAAAATAACATATCTAATGGATCAGAAGATAATAAATCTTTATTGTTTCATCAACTTACTGGTTATCCGTCTAAAAGTTACAAAAAGGGTCCAAGAACGGATCCTTGCGCAGTCTCGCCACGTCTTTGTTTTAGATCAGATCTCACGCCAACAAGCTGTCTGGCACATCAAACAAGTTATCGAGACTGTAATTAGAACCAGTCTTTATGCGCAAATGAATGCAAATGGGTACAAGGACGGATAATAGACAATGGAAACGGGAAGACAAAGCTTTGAACGCTTGACAAAGATTCGGGATATTTGCAGGGTAGTTTGAAGATGGTTGAAGTTAATTCATTTTATAAGTCCTATATTTCATATCATCTTTAGAGTTTTGTTTTCCATAATAATAATGAGTCTGTTCATTGGCTCATTACAGTAGAAAAGCTGTCCGTTTTAAATTTTAATTAGATAATCTACATATATCTTGTCATAGATTAAAAAAGATTTTTTTTTTAATTTAAATGTTTTTTTGTATAATTCAAAAGTAAAAATTAGTCCCATCTCGCGAGACATCTCGTTGCAGAAATAAACAAAGTACTATCCTTGTACTAGCTGTGAATACAACCTCAATGTACTCGACAATTACACAGGAAATGAGATCCGACTATCTTTACCTTAGGGAGTAATGAGGTTTTGTATGAGACGAGAGGATTTTCCTACGAGCTTCGATCCACACAGGACATTCGATGCTAACCTTTTGGCTTGTAGAAACGTAGTCCTACCTACCTACATACTTATCTGCGCTCAGCGATGTTCGCAGTAACTTTAGATTAAGCCGAAGCTTATTTTATACGTCACGTATGATTTGTGGACTATTTTAGTTGCTCCAGTATAAAACCCGTGTTTCTAGCTGTTTCTAGAATATTCCTCGAAGATTCCATCGCTTTTTTCGGAACAAGTAAAAACAAAACACGACACCGCAAATTCTAATCTTAACTGTCAAAGTTAAACGAGATTTGAGATTGCAACAATAAATACGATACTTCACCGAAACCGGAGACATGCTCAAAGTTAGACAATAAAACACTACTTTTATTTATTTTTGTGCTCTTTTATTCTTTATTTTCTTTTGCGAGTATCTGTTTTTTTTTTGTTTAACACTCAGCTTCGTGGACATCCTTCAACTACTCTGAAACAACAAGAAATTACATAATATTTATCTTTTTATGTGTAACATAAAGTAGGTATATACCTACTAGTATTATAAATATTTGTTCGAAATTTTTGTGTGCTTTTAGTTTTCTTTTGATAGTGAATTGTATCGTAGTGATTGTATTCAATCAAATGGTATCAATTCAATTTAAAAACGATAAAAACTTTATTTATTATTAAGCCGAGAGTTTTTTTCCACCGGCTTTTTTCTCTCGGTCAACCAAGGAAAAAATGGCACCTAAAGCCGATGAACGACACCAATGTAATCTACTCCTTGGTAAGTTCACGTTTCAAATCGCTCACACTTTACACAACGAATTGCTTGCCTTTTTTTCAACATTGTAAACCAAGCAGGGCTACTCCCGACACTATCGAGTTAGTTTATTAGTATTGTTGTCTAGTGCTAAATAGATAGAACTGAGTGAGATAAAAGATGGTTAATAACACAAGATCGATTCAATTTCGAACGCCCCAATTTTGGGAGTAACCCGCAGGCTCTTACAGTTCAAAAATTATTCCACAGACTGATAATCGGCCCAAGCTAATGACGTCATTAACTAATCCATCAACTTAACAATGGACTAATTGGTTAGTGCCATCAAAGACTGTTTGAGATTAAAGTTTTCTAATTAATTTAATCCGAAACTTGGCCCGATTTTGTATAACTTCGTTGTTCGAAATTAAATCGGACAAAACGTTTAATTTCATAACTTAATTAATTATTTAATTGTCTAGTTTTACCGGTTATTAGTGTAATTTTGCAGTTCGTTGTTTAAATGTAAAATATTTGAGCAGGTTGAAAATTTGGAACGGTTTTTGTACACCAGATAACAAAAAGAAAAAAGTAAAAATATTTTCTATTTTTACGTTGTATTCAATACCTACTAGCTAACCCGGCGAACTTCGTACCACCATAACAAAATTAATAAGAATGATGAGTTTTATTATATCATTGTCAATTGTCAATTATGTCCCGCGCAGACGAAGTCGCGGGCACCAGCTGGTTAAGAAATAAAACGTTATGTAATTATTAATATTGATAATAATACACGCAAATTAATTAAAATTTTCAATTGTATCAGCAGGTACATACGAATATAATTGTCATCTTCATGTCTATACATAAAGGTATTGAGTTATCTTACAATTTCATAACAGTTCAGGGTACCAGCACACATCAGACATTCATTCAGTTAGAGTTCTTAGTCAATGATATTTTTGAGCCATACAAAATTTATTTTTTAAATCTCATATTAAGATGACAAGATACAACACATCCAAATAATATTCTGATTTTGAAGTCTAAATCGAATTTCTGTTATTCTATTTTAACAATTCTAAAACAAAGTAAGAAATAAAATATTAAAAAGTATAAAAGGATAAAAAAATTGCGTCATAAAAATATTACGTAAATGATCAGTCTTAAATTTTTCATTCTTTTTATCATAATTTTTTTATCTTATAAAAAATTATCCCTCTGTTTGACACGAATTTCTTATTAGGTATGAAAAAAATTATCACTGGGGAATTATTGACTTATTGTTTGAGTGACTTCTAAAAAGGAATAGAACATTCCATGTTTGGCTAAATATTTTTTTACTGTCGAAAAATACTGTCGAAATATTTTTTATACAATGTGCTGTCCCCTTAACGGCCCTCTCAAGCAAGCGAATATTTGAGAGCTCGAGATTGAATATGTTAATTAAGAAGACGCTTTTATAATTGAGTAAGCAAAGGTTCCTATAGCCTGCGATGGGCAGGTGTAATGCTATTACGTTTTAAATTCAAAGACTCCACTTAAATTCAGCGTGTAGACATTTTCTGGTTAACATCGCTTTTTAATTATCGTATATGTACCTACAGCATGTGTTTTTGTTGTTTATTATATAAACGTTGTTGTTACGTATAGTAGGTACCTACCTTATAATATAATTATGTTTTTGTTGTTTATGCAAAAACTATGGGGTGTTATGTTTGACTTGTCTGTCTATCTGTCTGTGTGTGAGTCTGTCTGTGGCATCGTAGCTCCCGAACGGATTAACCGATTTTGATTTTGATTTTTTATTTCTTGTGAATTTGCCGAGTGTTTTTTAGCTATGATGGCCGTCGATCCAAGATGGCCGCTGCCATAAAATTATGGATTACAGATTTTATCACAACTCTCAATATAGGTAGCAAATAAAAGGACTTGAGTACCAGAATACAATACACTTTCAATGTCGGAGGTTTTTTACTTTTTTAATTTTGTTGTGTTGTGCATGCGTGCACGCGTATATGTTTGTCTGTATATGCTTCTCTTCCGGTATTTTCTTTATAAGTAGTGTATTTCAATAGTTCTGATTGTAAATATTTTGAATGTGTGTGTCAAAAACTGTAACCGGTACGACTTTGCACCTTATTAAATTTATTAAAAAAAGTATTAACCAGTTCTTCAAAATTAAACGTCCCTTTCCCAACCTTCAGACCGGAATGTCCCTTGGGCCGCATTCACCTCAACTTCGGAATCTAAATCTCCAGTACGGTCCCTAGACACTGGTAGTAAGATTCGGTTGAAAGTCAGACCGAAGTCAACAATTCACTGCTTGACTATGGAATGCTTTCATTTTACAGCACTTTATAGTAACTGTTGTAATCTTTGCCAAAGACATTGTCACCGAAAAGTACTAAATAAAGATGGCTATGTTGTATAAAGAAATAAAGAAATAAATCACAAATTTAACGAGTTAATACGAAATAAATAAACACAACTTAAGACTCAGTGTACTACTATCTTGAGTGCGCGTGTTTCATAGTTATTTACGCATTTGAGTGTATCATGAGATGCAATTAATCTTATGTTGTTTTTATTAATTAGGGCCTTAGTAATTAACATACTTATAGACAGAGCTTTTTATAGCTATAGCTATTTATTTTAGGTGGGTTTGATCAACAATTCGCTGGTATAAATCAGTGTACAGACTAAACAGCTGTCTACAAACTTGATTTTAGTGTTTCGGACTAAACTAGATCTCAAAATAAACAACACTTAGGGCCGTATTCGTAAAAACAACATGATATTGACTACACTGAAGATCGTCTGAAAATACAATCTTAAGTTGTAGATATATGCATTAATACGAGTACGCGTCTAAGATGTAGAATGCCAACAATGAGTTCTGACGACCTTAAACATAATGTCGAGACGATTTATTTTGTATTTTTGATTATATAGCCCCGATTTAGACAAAGAAATAGTAAAAAATTGAAATTATTCAGATGAGCGAAAGTTTCATTGTTGTTCAACTTTTTTTGTTATCCAATTGATTTAATTTTTTGTCATATTTCCGTCCTCGTTACGCAGAAGTTCGATTTTCATTTCTCTCAAATAAGCACATGAAAGGTCGATACGAATACCTTGTCATTAAGAGGAGGATAAGGAAAAATTCCAATATCTTGTGACCTTCAGCATTCAGAAACTGTATCAATAGAAGATGCCGGTCAAGAATGCTCAGAAAAGGTTGTAGAGGGTTGGCACGAAGTTAATTTGGTATTAGCTTACCTGGTCGAGTGGATAGCGACCCTAACTGCATTACCAAAGAGTCGTAGGTTCGACCCATACCCAGGGCATATGTTTGTGTTATGACTAAATGTATAACATGAATAATATTTGTCCTGTGTCTGGGTGTAAATTTTTTACATACATAGGTACATATTGTCACACCTCGTTCCCAACGGAGTAGGCATAGACTATCTCTTTCCACTTGCTACGATCTTGGCATACTCCTTTCGCTTCCTCCACATCCATTATTCTTTTCATGCAAGCACGTCGGTTTAGAGTACTGTAGTATATTGTAATTTATAATCTGTAGCAACATATTAATTAGAAGAATTAGATACGAATTTTTCGGGTTGTATTAATCGGAAGAGTTCTAGGTTCTATTCCTGCCCATGTAGACAATACATATAGGGCCCATATTAACACAGTTTAAGATTGAGTATATTTTGATGGTCTAAGATGGTTTCCAATCTTAAGTACCAATTATTAACACGAACTTTAAAGAGCTAATTCAGATTATTTAGCTGTAGCTCATGGCATGGTATAAGCAACATATGAAATTCAAAGTACATATTATAAAACAACCTAATATCTCAAGGTACACTCAATTACGAAAATAACTATGAAAAATGCGCACTGCTTCCTTAAGAAATTGTTTAAGGGTTCCGTATTCATACTGGAACCTTACTAAACTCCAGTGTCTGTGCGTTCGTTGGTTTACCTTAACCCAATGAACCCTGACAATGTTAGCGCATCATCTCAATAACCACTAACTATTATTAGCGGGGACTAACTACTTCCTTCGCTCATTGCTGTGACGTCACCGTCATCCCATCCTCGTACCACCGCTGAATGTGACACAATCCACGGTGACGTCACTGTCATCATCAAGGGTTTTCACTGAACTAACCCAATTAGTATGTTAGGTATATTTTCATTCTGAATTTTATTTATATTTCAACTAGCAGTCGATTATTTGATTTTTTAAAATTTTTTAATACGTAAATTCCTCTACGTAAGAATAATCGTACTTCAAATAATATTCTAAAAAAAGAATTAGTGAAATCGGTTTAGCTGATCGAGGTTTGCACTCAGCAACACATTCAGTAATTCATTTTTATATATTTACTACCTAAACCGGCGAACTTCGTGCCACCTTAGAATTTTTGTTGATATACCGACACCAGCGACACCTACCGGGTCCAATTGTGAATCAATTCTCGAATTCACTGGATCTCAGATGCAAAATTTCATCAAAATCAGTCCAGTCGTTAAGAAGGCGTTCAGTCACAAACACACCAACCATCTGTTGATATATAATACCTATTATATAATAATATCTAAAGGTAAGTTGTTTTATCACCGATTCTACCGAGACGGTTTATCTTTAATCTATAGCTATAATTATTTTTAATCTATGCCTAAAGCAGCACTTCTTGTTCGAACAATGAAACCAATTAGGTGATAGAGTTAATAAGGAAACGAAGCAGTTATGAGCAGATTTGGTACCAGTTAAGGGCCTCTACAGGTAGCCCTATTGATTGGGTGCTTCCTTCAGAAGTATCAAATTATAAACCCAGTTTCCACCAAAGCTAAGCTGAGCGGAGAGATAAGATGTGTTTTGAACATGAAATAGAGAGAGACAGCCTATAAGTATAGATGTAACTGTCCTTTATTTAGGTGATATGTCTAGCTTAACCGAAGTTTTGAATAACCAATCATAGTCATATCTTTGTTCATAAGAAGTCCATTCGAAAAAAAGAAACATAGCCTTGGTGTTAAGTGAAGCCTATGCCTATTCTAACACATTAATGAAGACCGCATTCTAATCGGTTAAGCCGTTTCTGAGTTTGGCGCGTACAAACATACAGACAAACGGATAAGTTTTAATCATTGATTTGTGTTTCATTTTATAAAGACCCCTAGTAATTGATTTACTCGAATATTTTCAATGCAGACACGACTCAGTTACAGGTTAATTTATAAGATGTTATCAAAGATCAGTCTCTCAAGTCCAGCTATGAGCACCGTGGGACTCGTTTCATGCAAGTTAGTCAGTACGTAAGTCCACGCGGCTTGCACACCGCGGACCGTGTGTCGGGGCGGATACGCGGCGTGTCCTCGACCCACGTCGTGGGTGTGTCGTGATGCATGATGACAGCTGCCTGATACCACGACATACTTACTTGTACTACCTTATCGTGGTGATAAGGCCCCACTTCTTATTAGCACTTTAGGTATATCGTAAAGAGTTGGTAAGTAAAATATAGTATATTATATAAATAGTAAATATAGTATGTCCACAAAGTACGTCACACGAATTTAATGATTTTTAGACCTCCCGTTTTACCCCTGTCACTGGTGGTCACATTTAGGAGACCATTGTGACGTCACAAAGCAATTTTACATCTAAAAATTTAAATTAATACAGCAGTTGTACAATATTGGTAATCCTGTTTGAAATAAATACATTTTCAAATTTCGTGATTCAATGTTTTAATTCGGAATGTGAGACAAACCTTAAGACCCCCCCCCACGCCTTGTCACACTTATTTACTTACTTACATATACTTATTTAGGGCCCATATAAATAAAAACACCTAAAAATTAAGTGTATCTCAAGATAAACTGAAGTGCAAAAATAAATATGAAGGCGCACTCAAGATCACCTCAAGATGTGCTCCATCTTGAGTTCCAATTTGATAAACGCGGGCCCAGAATATCAAGTCCATACCTAGTATTTTAGCTACTATGCAATCCAAATATCTTACAAAGCAAATATCTGTTGCGCTTATTATAGATAATTCGATATTTCATTAATTACGTTGTCTAATATACCTAATCTGCGTATATGTTTTAACCTTTTTAACGTTTTGGTAACTAAGCTTTTTAGCAACTACGTATTAGATTGTTTTTACTAAAATATTAATGTA
Source organism: Ernsta delagoae (assembly GCA_018230765.1). NCBI lineage: Eukaryota > Metazoa > Arthropoda > Insecta > Lepidoptera > Hesperiidae > Ernsta > Ernsta delagoae. The sequence goes on from DWBH01001146.1 coordinate 8,335, forward strand.
ACGTATATACAGAAATAATTCTGATTGATCATTTTTCAAACGAGTGATAGCCGAAACACATTGTAGCACAGATTACATAATATAAATTATAGGAATTCCTAACTCAATACGAAGTTGTGGCCTTTATACTAATAATATTGGCAAAGAAAAGGGCGAAATAACCCATGATGGTCATAGGATACCCAGACACGAATAATCTCCACGTAGTGTTGCCGATCGATAGTCGACTATCGATAAAGTAATTGATATTCTATCGATAGCCAACCAATAGTAAAAATATCGATCGGCCTATCGATAGTATCGATATTATCGATAGCACAGAATAAGGTAGTACTATCGATACATACTATCGATAGTATTATAGTTCGATAATAAGTAACTATCGATAGTATCGATACTGTCGCCTGTATAGGCCTATCAATAGGGTACATGATTTTCGATGTAAACCATCGATAGTTCTACTACCGATATTTTGGCAACACTATCCCAGCGCCTAGTGCACTGATGGTTTTATAGGCAACTATCTTCTTTTCTTACCCTAGTCCGTCATTCGATAGTAGGTACCTACACTTCATTCTTCCGGTAGATGGCGCGAGTGTGCTAGTGTTGACAATTCGGATGGATTATTTCAATAAAATTATTCTAACACTGGTTTATTACCTTTACGTTTTACACTTTTAAGTAGGTACCTCTAGCTTAGTTACGTTAGTGTTGCGTTATCATGTAACGTCGGACATAGCCATTGAGAATTCAAGTCGGGTATGACACCGGCGACCTATTTGTGACGGTTCCAAACATTTTTATGACAAATAAGTTGTCCAGTTTATCCGTGTGCTTAAAAGGGTTCCATACTCAAACGACAACCCTATTACTCAGAATCTCCTATCTGTCTATTTGAAACAGATGAAATTTTTACATAATTATGATGTACGATAGGTATTTCCATTATAAAAACGTTACAATATCCTACGGAACCCTACACAAGTCCAGTTCACATTTGCCGTTATTATTATTATTGTAATCTGTAGTGTGATAAGGTTTTACACGATTTTTATACAATGATAACAATGCCGTTTGAGTGATAATAATCAAACACTTGGCTATTAGGTGTGTGTCATGATAAAGATAAAATGAGATTATTATTGCAATCATCATAAAATGTGTCTCATGATTTCATGGACCAATCTGTCCACATAAAGCGTAGTGTTCATTAGCCACAGGTTGTGACGGGCCTCGTCAAAACTAACGTCGGTCAGCTACTTAAAAGAGTTTTAACAACTCTTAGGCTCCTTTTAATAAACACAACTTAAGATTGAGTGAAATTTTACAATAATACAGCTTATACATACATACAGCAATAACACATAAGCTACAATTAATGAAAATATTGTGTGAATTGTATCCTGCGCAGACGTCGCGGGCACCAGCTAGTTATTTATATCAGAGACAGAGAAGATTGAAAGGAAATGTACTTACCTAGATCCATAACAAACGTGTTACTGTATCTGATCTAGATAAACATATATTTATATACAATAATTTCCGTAAATCATTAGAAATGTAATCGCGGACAACATTCTAATGTACGCTTTCATTGAATGCAGATATTTTATTTGTTCATATCAAACGAATACCTACTTATAAGTGTTTAATAAAGGTTGTATTAAAGTAATGTTCACTATTATAAATAAACTGGCTGACCCCGCGAACTCCGTAACCTATTATAAATATAACTTAGGGATATGAAAAATAGATGTTGGCCGATTCTCAGACTTACTCAATACGATCACAAAATTTCATGAGAATCGGTCAAGCCGTTTCGGAGGAGTATGGGAACGAAAACTGTGACAC
>DWBH01001147.1:0-10178 GCA_018230765.1 Ernsta delagoae
ATAATTAAACTTTTAACCGTTTTTATTGCATGCAATAAATATTGAGTACCAGAATGAAATATAATAAATTATATAGTAGATAAATCGGTTAACAGATTGAATAAGCATTAAATTGCACCTAACTTTTCATATGTTACTCTAATCACCAAGCTTTCTGTAAACATTCACGGTCAACGTCAACGCATACATCTATACAGCACTGTCGATCTTGTCGCAATTACTGTCTCTTCTGTGTTTACGAGCGATTGTGCCGCATCGCGTTTAAATTAACAGTAATTACGACAAATCTTGACCATTCGCAACACCCGTAGTAGTAACTATCATTCGCTCGGCCCTCGCTTTTATCGATTGTATCGGACTCACGTCAGTGTCGCGTAATGTCTATTTGAGTTACATTATAAATTTATTGCTTTCCAGTTGCCCAACAATATGCTATTCCTATCCATACGGTGTTATCTGTATCTTTGAATGAATATCATTCCGTCGATGGCACCAGTAAATATTCTATCGGTATCCATTGCTCGATGTCCGCTTAGACGGTACGGTCATTGTATAGGATTCTACTCGTAGTATCGGTCGAGGTTTCGTCGGTGTATCGCAGCAACATTAGCATTATCAAAAGGGCCGCGGGCGTCATGCTCATATCTGCGAGGACACGCGACGGTCGCGGAAGTGCAGCGCAGAGCCAAAGGCCCCGACGGACGAACGGCGATAACTCAACTCTGCATAGTTCAAATACAATCGTGTGGATATCGTGTCGCAGTGGCGGCGCCTGCCCTTCTACGTATCCTATCCACTAAACATTTGTGTCGCCCTCACGTATACAATCACCTTGCCTAATCCAGACAATACGGACTGAACAAACTTACTTGAACATCGCAACGCGCACCCCATCGTCCCAAAGCTGAACTACTTTACATATTGCAGTTTCATTATTCGGAAACGTACCTAATCAAGTAATTGATGAATAGGTAAAAAATAAAGAATTGATTTTCATTTTGCTGTTCGTGTTTGTTTCAAGTTTAAATAATACAATAAATATTTTAAAACATTTACATGTAAGTATAATTACTATTGAATAATGTACAGGTGTAGATACTGATTATAAATATCATTTAAAACTCTCAATGATAGATGGATGAAACCCGTATCCAAGAAATCAGTCATTACCTAGATTTTAGTAGCAGATTATACGATACTGAGTGTATGAGGAACGGTGTTCTTTGAAAAGAAGAAAAATAAATGAAACATAAATATTTAATCTGTATTTGAATTATGCCCGCCGAGGCACTCCACGCTTATTTTTCAATGTCAGTCACTCCTAGGTTTTGTTGTATTGCTGCTCTACATTAAACCTATTACGATTTATGTACATAGTTATGAGTGCCAGTCACGTAGTCTTCTGGACTCTGCACTGTAAGTATCGCAAATATTGCAACACAATGTTAAAACATGCTTTTGTAAATAACATCATTGATATAGGTATAGGTACACCGTTTCAGACGTGTGATCAGGTGTAAACATTTTAAAGCAATTTTCTCTATCTATAGTTTGTAGTCTATCTATAGTTTACCCTTTTGTAGCTCTTTAGTTACCTACTGATAATTTCAGAGTAGGCGGCCTTTTTAATTCTCTTCATGCACGGCATGCATTTTCATTGCATTTACTGTTTGTCCCTGTGATCGACGTAGCGCACAGTAACAGCGGGCAACGGTAGGTATGGTGCGGAAGTGGTCGCACCACGCTCAACGTACGCCGTTACCGTCGTCGGCCATTAGGCGACCACTCTTAATTATCAACAGTTACCGCGCGCCGTCCACCGCCGCTAAGTACGAGCCGTAACTGATGACCAACCCCCGGGCGTTCGCAATCCCACTGGACTGCAGCAATCGTAAATTATTAATTCTCAACCATTATTGCCACAACCACTTGCAAAATAGGATGCGATTCTAAAGGTATTTGAAATGTAGATCCACTTACGTTTGCGGGGAGCTGATTTTGTTTATAAAAGCAACTTAAATTATAATAAATTTTATTTTATATGTGGAATTTGAGTAAATACGTAAATTAGTTTTGCATAATTTTGATCGCGTATCGCCTGTTAACGTGTCTTATATAATATAACGTCGCAAATCTGTTCTCTTGGACGCAAACTGTAAAATAACAAAAAGTATTCAAATTCAGCGTTTATGGGGCTTTCGTGATCAATACAATCGATGTGAATTTTGAGAGAGCTTCCCATACGTCATCCGGAGATTGTAATAATTATTTTCAAACGCAGTCGTATGTCGAGGTAAGTGCAGGCGGCTGGCGGCTGGCGGCAGGCGATCAGCCGATCTCTCACATGATAGCGCGGCGCCGGATGCCACGATAGCGTCGCCTCGCCTCTGCCCGTCCTCTAATTGCGAACACTCTCCTATGAAATATTCCGCGGATGTGCCGTGTGCACGCTACACAAGCGCGTACTTACGCATTGTCTGCTCCCGAGCGCGAATCCTTCCGCCTCACTCGCCCACGATCCTAATCGCTAGCCAACCCGTAGACACAGACTAACTACTAATAGCTTCACATGCACCCGGCTGTACTGAATCACAACAAAAATAATGAAGAAATATTGCAATATCCTCTATATTGGGTATAGCCAACAAAGGGATTATGACACATAAATATGTACCTACATTGAATATCTACACAGAAGTACATACCTTGCAGCCGCAAAACGCAAATTTAATCTTTTCTTTCGAAAAACAAATCACACTTCAACTATATGAGGATATCATCTCACTAACGTGTACAATGACGGAAATGCAAAGCATTTGTAGAACGTTGGTTTGTTATAATCATTTTCATAGAATAGCATGTTATATATCAGTGGAACAATTAGAAGCTTGCGTGTAGGAGTGCTTTTGCAAACCCAGGCCACCCATGCCCGTGTCTAAAGACCGAGCTTATGTGTCTGTCGGCATTCGCTGGCTTAGCAAAATTAAGTTTATTCAAGTTATTACAGTACCTACAGTGCTCAGTAATGTACCATTTGTACCTATAAATCCTGATCCTCCTTCATCGTGTCGCTATAATGAGACACTTGATTTATTAATAATTATTCGGTAGAGGCCAATTATGTCCAAATGATTAAGCGGCGCATTGCTTTTAGGCTCCGATAAAAAATGAGCTCATTATACAGTTATAAGGTAGACACGGGTGTGGTCATTCGCTTGCGTGACAAAAACAAATGATGAATTGCCATCGTGATCCTGCGGAGTCCCCCACTTCTCAGTCGTACTTAGCTGTTGTGGCAAAGAATCGGATTCATCTTATCGGTCAAGTCAAAGCGAATATAAATCAAAAGAACATACGATAGTAACATGTTTGATATTTAACTTTAGGTATTAGTTAGAAAGAAGTTATACACATATACAAGCTTTATTTAAATAATAAACAATCCGTCCCTCTAAAATTACCTATTGCTAATGATGTATTCATAGATTTTTTTTAGTATTCCATACGAAATTGAAGTTTATTGTACAGAAAGTTTATTCTCATAGTACCTGCCTACAAGTACCTTCATTCTTAATAATAAACGCTTTGATTAGGAAGAAGATACCAAATACGTTCTATTCAACACGTTTAGTAGCGTTGAAAGATTAGAAATATAATAATGTAAAATTGATCTGTTTTATAAATTCACAAATTAATGAGGCAAAAATTGCCAACATATCGCTTGAAATATCTGCAAAGTTCAGCCGGCAAAAGAAAGATAATATATTTATAATGAGATGAGACTGAATGCAGTAAATATTTCATAAAACGCTAAAGATAGAACTAGAAGATATTTTATTGGAAAGTACCTATCCAATGTAAATAATTGCTAACCGTCGCTGCGGATATAAGAAACATGAGTGGATTAATATTTCGTCGTTCTTTTATACCACTAAATATTATCCACCCGCATCGTTCGTAGCGTAAGACGGCGGATGATTCTTTTTCTTTCTCTCTTTCATAGTTGCAATTTATTTGAGAATATTTTACGTAAGATGCATTGAATGGAAAATATTTATAGGTATTTTTTGTGTTGCAGTTTACAGGAGCAAAAATTTATAGTACGATACATTGATGCCGTAGGAAATACATACAAAAGTAGTTAGTTACTTACGAATACGTGTGCGACTAGTCTCAGGAAACTATTTCCAGAATTCCTCAAGTACTCCGGAGTTGACCCGGTACATTCACTGACTATTCACGTCTTCAAACAATTATGTAGCTGTTTAACGTCTCTCTTCCCACGATTGTATCGTCAAAGTGTTCACAGTTTGCACAGATTTATGTTTATCTATAGCGCAGCATGCCAGCTCGGCGCAACGCGGATTTTACTATGTTTCCTTCTGACAGGACTAGAAACGGTAAATTGAAATTCAATTTTTAATCATTGAGAAAAATCCAAAATGTTTAAAAAGAAATGAGGATTTTTATGATAAAAATACCAACAAAATATGATTGTTGTTGACGATAATGGGGAGTTCGGCTTCGGATACATAAATTTTAACGACATTGATATCAAATGTAATGTAGGTGTTGTTATCTATAGGCTTTACTTCAAATTCAGTTTCAATCTAATCGACTTGCGTCAACGTGACATAATTGGCGAAAAACATAAAATTACCGAATATCGCGTTGAGCAGAGCAACATCTCTATTTGAAACAAAACACACTCGGTCACGGTCGGATTACCGCAAACATACGCGATGTGAACGTACTCGTACTTATGTACACACGTATATGAATGGGTGGTAGAGGTGCGAAATTTGGCATGCGATGCGATGAATCCGCCCGCGCCCTGCGATTCCTGGTTCCGCACCGTTAATTTGATGTACGGAGGCAGATGCCCTCGCGGTGATAGCGTCGACGGCGTGCGCCTTCCGCGCTCCGCCGTAAAACTCAGACGAACATACGCGTGATACTTATGTACTTAAGCATTAGGCAAGCGTAAGAACTCTTTGACAGCTGTCAGGAAAAGGTGAGTAGTTCCCATTATTTTGTTACATAGAACATTACGTCAATAGAACAACTGAAAAAAAAAGATTCCCATTTTGTTCTATGGAAGTATAATCAAGATTTTCACCCGGTATTACTTTAAATAGAAAAAAATGGGAATGATTTTTTCTCAGAAGTTCCATGAAAAATCTCAAAAGAAGATATCTTCAGTCAGTCTCAGATATCAATCAGTACTTATCTTAGAATCCTACATTGCTATAAAAGCACTGCTGCAATAGCACTACTTACTTACATTATGAGTACCTACTTAAATAACAGAATACACACACACAATACATATCGACGAGTTCTTTGCACCTATATGGTAACCAGGGTCTGATCATGGAGCTGGAAGGTGGTTGTAAAAAAACCTCTATAGAAAAAATGTAAATTATATTATTATTTCAGGAGTTGAATCTTTCACAGGGAGATGGGTTACTCTTGGGGAAAGTGAAATAAATTATTGCTATTACTATATTAATGTATTATCGTCTTCTAAAAAGGAATTCTTAGAAGGCCCATTTTGAATTTTTTAATTTAAAAATTATGTAATTATTTTTATAATCAGCTCTTATAGGAAGTTATTAACTGAGATACAAAATAGACTGTTATCTGCTTATAAGTGCAAGGTGCATTCCATCTCTAACAAACGAGTTTAAATCTAGTGTGGGACTTTTTGCTAATTTATATGTAAATCTGTCTTGAGTAGAGATAACGCTTTAATGCCTGAAATCTCCGCTTGAATCAGGCTTCCGTGGTATCAACAATCTTGCTAAGACCTCATTCACCATAAAAGGATTTAAAAATACTCTCTCAAATTATAAAACTATTTCACATCTCTTTTTTTAGTGATACCAATCTGATATCTTTACATTTAGGTTAACATCGAATTTATTTAAATGTATTTAAGTACTTACACAAAAATAAAACTGTAAAAAACGCAGTTTGTAAGTAGCTTTTGATAAATATACTTACTTTACAAAAGTCTTCGTTAGGATAACTTAAGTCACCGGGCCTGATCTGATCACTAATCTGATAATCATGAACGCCCAAATTTTAGCTAATGGCATACCTATTTGGTATGAGTTAGGCTATTGATTTAGGTATTCTAATCTAAGTTGGGTAATAAATTACCTACCTATTCTTCACTATATTATCAGCATAATATAGTAACATATCATAGTATAGCATAGATTAATGTATCTGTAATGTTCACATAAGACTGTTTTGTTAAATAAATAAATAAATTAATAAAAAAATTATAATATTAAGCGTTAGATAGTAACGAGTGTCAAATACCTATTACAGAAAAACTGAGACGCAAAAATTAAGCGCCAAGGTAGTTACACCGCAACGTAAACTGAATTCGGATTCATTCACCCCACGTTACGTCACGCTCACTGATTTGCAGGACTGCACATTGTCTCACGCCGCGCCGAACTTGAATGATCCTTTGTTACTTAATATTTGCTTACACTGTAATTAAAACCACCTGCGGAAAACCTCACTCCGGTTAGCTAGGAACCTAGACACGCATTTGAGAATCCATAAGTAACATTCCGAGCATTACAATATCCTGAATGATGTAAATGTTTTGTACAATCCTATTGCTGTCTGCCAATTCGTAAGAGATATTCACAATTAGGATACCTATTCTCTTTACCTGTCGTGAAACCTGAGACATTTCTCCAACTGATCGCCACAGTATAGTTGAATGACACAAACCATAACTTTTCTCATTGGAGCCGCTTTGTTGTCGAAATCTACATATTATATTTACAAATTATATTTGCTCTACGTGTATCTGTTCACCACACCGAAACAAATGATTCCTTTGTTCACTTCATTTTGGCTCCGTTTTAACCCAAACCACTTGCGGAACATTTCGCACGAAGTTCATGGCACGTACCTAAAGATAGACTATGCGAATCCTAGTGCACGTTCGGCGCGAACATTTGCGCTACCATGCTAAGATAGATTTACAATCAAAGATAGCTGACAATATTTTAATATTACTAGTTTTGTACGTACGCACGAATATTTCGTTCGTTCAAGTCGACTATTCGTTGACGCCTTGTCTTTACATGCCAGTAAGACTATTCTCGCTTTCAAGAATGTACCAAAGGACCATTACTAGCTTAACGATGTTTGCGCTAGAGTTGCGAGTGTCGCTAACGATAGCTTTTCGTCAAAGCATTTCTTGTACAGCTCTAACAATATATTTCTGTTTATAAATTTAAATATTGAGAGAACAATTTATATTAAGGTAAGTTCTAAGAATGCGTCATTTTTCATTTTATATTTTCAAATCTAATTTCAACAAATAGAATGTCACAATTATCATTAAAGAACTCATATCTTAAGCTCGAGGCTCAAATGTTAAAAGTGTTTTTACAATACCATTTGATCCAATAAAAAATTAAGAAAGTAAACAGAAAAATTAGAATAAAAGTATCAAAACGTTTGTAAATACGAAATAAGTAAAAAATTCGACACTTTCACTCAAGACGAAACAATTTACAACACGAAATTTTTGAATCCCGACACAAACTTTCTCATGATGAAAACGTATAATTTAGTGAATGGCCCATTAAAAATAGATACGAGTAGGTACGTACAAACTTTAAGCAAACAATCGGAGCTTATCGTTTTTCTCTGTCCGCGCGTTGACCATTGATCTTTACCGATTACTGCTGTAATTGTTATAATGATAATGCATAAAACTTACTTTTACTGGTACCTAGTTGCCTTCAAAATAGAAAGCATTTTATTTTACTCGATTTTTTTCTCCGTTTCCAAATTATGTTAACTGTTTGTAAGTAGGAAGATGTTCAAGTTCGATGCTGACGAATGTATAAACAACATAGTTTTTGCAATTATAGCGTTCTATAAATCTCTTGATATTAATTAGGAATTCTCTGTTTATTATCTTTTTGAAGTTGTGAACTTAATAATTAGAGTTTAATGTTACAATGGGGTATAAATCTGTCCATGTTTATCAACCTGCACTTGGTCAGAGTGATAGCTTTCAACCGTACCGATATTCAAGGAGACAATCACCCTTAGCAGCGATGCATTAATGTGTATGAATAAAATAACAGATATAGGTATATCTGTTATAAACATTAATCTTCATCTATGAAACATTAAATTAATATTTTTCTGCTTCCGAGACTATCATTATCAATTTAATTCGTGTAGTTGGTTGATTTATAACAAATGAAGTCATTATTTATTAAAGTAATGTAGTATATTAGCGGGGCTAATAGTATAGACTATACCAAGTTGCTCTATCAATTACTTAGCTCGCACGGTCCCGCCCGATATCGCCATTATAAGCACATTAGAGATGGTGTCGGCACGCCATAAAGGCATTACCACCATCTGTAACACGGTCACATCGTTTCTTGACCGCCCAATTTTGTTTTTACTGCATACTTTTATACATGACCGAACAATTTTACATGAGTGTGCGAAAATTTTTTGGATTATTCGGTTGTACATGTCAGTTGTATGTAGGCCTGGCCTGGTCCCGACTTGCATAGTTTCGTAATTAAATGTACAGTTTTCAATTTAAATACGTGTAATTGAAAATACTTTTATGGCTATTTCGGAATTCAAAGCGACTCGATTATTATTTCTTTCCATCGACACACCTTTTCATGTGCATGCAAAGAATTCTGAAGTGTTATACGTGCCACTTCTTGTGCGATATTGTTTGTTCTTCAAAAATAGCAGAGTATGTGTATCAAATCAACTTTACTATAGGTGCGGAACGTTCAATTTCAATTTTCTATTCACTAGTACTTAATCTGAAATAGGTACACGAAATTTCTTTGACTTAACCGAAATATTCAACACTAACATAAATTCTCAAAACTTAAAACAAATTGTTTCTAAATATATTTTAACGCACTAGAAAATGTAAGAAGTCTGTAAAAGTAATAACTTATGTTAAGGTCAATCGTGTAAAATCTTACATAACAATTACAGTCGTGTAAACTGATAAAATGTTTCTAACGACATAAATTTTATGACACAATCTACTAGGATACATAATATTAAGATCATTCATAGACTAATTTACTGCTGGTCTAGGAAATTGGCAATAAAATTTTACCACCCGCTTAACCAATTTGATTAATCGGTAATACTGACCTAACTTGTCTTGTAAATGATTGCTACTAACCCCTATATATGCCTACTTAATTCTAAACTACTGTGTCACTATTACTAAGTGTAGTTCTTGTATTTATGTGGTTTTCGTTTTTTCAGTTTTCTTTTAATACGTTTTTGAAATGAAGAAAATTGACTCTATAAAAGAATTTTGATTCTACTTATTTTCTTTGGAACTAATAGATGAAATTGTTTTGTTTCTTTCTGAAATACCTAGGTATTAATAATTATGTATATTAAATGATACCAAGATTTTTCTGTAGACTAGATTATAATACATATCTAAAATATAATGTTATGTTAAATATAAATTATATCATATATACGTAAACTTTTTTGGGGGGATCTTGTATTTTTTTTAAATTATTAAAACATTATTAAAGAATATAACATCTAAGCTCAAAATGTATTAGTTACATTATGTTAAGAATAATACAGAATGTAAAAGGGGTTGTAGAACTATTTGTCATGTTGGGGGGTCACAAGCAGTTCCCACGTAGCACGTCGTGAGCGTGTCTTCCGCCTCCGCGGCCGAGCGATCGCACCGCACTGCGCTCGCGACATCATTCATTAACATATAACCCAAGACTCTCGACATCGGACACTCTTGGTTTTAATTACTTAAATCCCAGAGGATTTTCGCCTTCCTAAAAACCTTAATTGGCAAATGTTCACAAGCTTTGTAAACCAGCACTTGAAAAAAATCTACGAGTATCTATTTTATAACTTTGGAAAGTAGGTCTGGTGTGGTTCATTAAATTTTAGATTTTATTTTAAAATGTTGATATCAGTGTAATATAAAAAAATCTGTTCTTTCGTAAAATGTGTTTTGGAAATACCGTACCAACTTTTTAATGTTCCTTACCATACCTACAGTTAACTAGTACCTATTAAAAAAACTCCAAATTACTTTTATTCCACTAGTGTCGATTAATATAATAGGTACAGTTATCATTGTAATATAAGATTAA